>JAODUJ010767067.1:0-13524 GCA_027564615.1 Psolus chitonoides | reverse complement strand
GAAATCCATATTGTTCATTGCATAAAATATCATACTTATTGAGAAAATTGAAAATACGATTAAACATGAGTCTTTCAGTAATTTTTGAAAAACATGGAAATTAGAAGGTATCCACGTTGGGTCAATCAGTTATGATAGGAAAAATGGGGTGGGTGGATATATTCCCTCAATTTTGGGACTTTAATAAGTTGAAGGCCAAAAGGTCATATTATGAACAAATTAAGTATAATGCGACTGGCTGCCGGCTGGTTCAATCTGTTGTGAATTAATGGTGAAATTGAAAGGTATCCATGCTTGGTCGATCATTTATGCTAGAAAAAATTAAGGTGGGTAGATATATTTCCTTCAATATTGGACTTCGAGGTCAAATTGAAGTTAAAAAGGGTAAAAACGGTAACCATTAATTTACAAAAATACTGACCAACCAGTCGCATACCACCAAATATGTCCATATTTTGATCTTTATGACCTTGAAAATGACCTTAAAAATAAAAATTGAGGGGGCCATCCACCTACATTATTCGCCTGTCCAAAATGAATACATTCCACATGGAAGCCAGTCGTTACCAATAAATGCACCTCCAAGTGAAAAAAATCAATGTTGGCTGGTCTACTATTATGTTCACGCCTGGTTTGTGTATGGTTTGAACACAGTTACATTTTAGGTTTCGTGGATAAGGAACTTGCATGGATTGGTTAAACCACTTCGTATTAGCTTCATACTTTTCACCGACATCGCCATCGGTCGAATTCGAAGTGATGTTGAAAATGGAAATAGGAAATAGTTGGGTGCCACCCACAACATACATCATGTACGTTGCTGCGATATTCTACCTTGAGAGTGGCTAGATCCAAAACCGTAAAATAACCTCTAGATAAATATTGTCGCGAACAGAATATCGAAATATGTTAAGGACATATTTACAATGCACATAACATTCTGGCCTCGCAGAAACCTAATCCAGTATATATATATATATGCACAACTTTGAAGTGATGTATGACGAATTGTGTATTGTACACAGTACATCAAATATTTGCCTGCACGTTTATGGGAAAGTATTCAAACATGAGCATTAACACTTCAACAGTTTCGGTTGATAAATTTAAACACTGGATAAAATTGAACTCATTGCGTTACCTTCTTCCGTATATACATGTACTCTAATCCACCTGATACATAGCTGCAGATCTGCACTGTAGAGTGAAGTAAATCTTCGGGATCTATCAACATTTCAGTTACGATCTAATAATTGGAATTATATATTCTTGAATACCTGGACTATTATTGGTACAAACTTGTCAGCTTTTTGCAACGCTCACGATTATTACCTATTTTCTGACTTCGACGAATGTCCCGTTATCTTACTTCAAAATGGCTTTATTCAGTTATATCATTGTTATCTTTTTCTTGGGTGTTGTTTCTTGTCAGCAGTGCGAGTTTTGTCCCTCTAATTGCACATGTAGCTATGGAAGACTGGACTGTAGGGACCTTGGACTTGATTCCGTTTTTAGCTGTGGCCAAATACCAATAGAAAGAGCCGATTTCTCAAACAACAACATCGATATCATTAACTGGGGGGAATTACCGGTTCTATCGTATAGTTCAAATTGTCTTTTCCATTTGTACAATAACAATATTACCCGTTCGGAAGGTATTTTGACTACGGAGAATTGTAGTTATATCTTTGTCAAATTGAATGATAATTCGATCATAAATCTTCCGTCTGACTTCCTCGTGTTGGATGGTGAGACGCGATCGGTTTCTAGATTGACTGTGAATTTACGAAGAAATAAGATAAAGGAAATATCAGCAGGATCGATGAATACTACTTCTAACATCACTTTATCGAGTTTCGTAATTATTCAACTGGAGAATAATATGATAAGTTACATACAGTCGGGTGCGTTTTCCTTCTACGTTAATGATAGATTCTACCTTTATTTAGATGACAATCTTATAATCAATCTCTCGGATATCAATTATTCAAGCCTATTCGACGTGACGTCAAAGAAGTTGTATCTGTATTTGCAAAACAACCTTATTGAAGGACTTCAACAAGAAGATGATCTAGCTATATCAGTGTCAGGAAAGTCTGGCTACCTGTTTCTGTATTTGATGGGCAATCCTCTCCTTTGTGATTGTACGCAGAGGTGGTTAGCATATGATAACTCCACTTTACGAGCAGCAATGTCAAGACCTACATGGGTGAACGCCCAATGGGTGTGTAGTATCCCGAAGTGTGTTTCACCACCCTCTCTCCAGGATAGGCTCATAACTTCTATCTCATCTGATGAACTGACATGTTCTCCCTGGCTGGATCCAACAGCCAATTTGAGTATAGAAGCAACGTTTGGTGAGACGCTGTCCATCTACTGTCCTACCATTGGTGCTGATCCATCAATCGCGCGCTATGAGTGGATGTTCCTCCCCGGAGCATCGTCAACATGTCTTTCTCATGGATGGAACCTATTCAAAGAAACAGAATCGAATGAACTCGTTATCAACAATATTACATCAGATGCTACATATCAATGTCGACCTATCTATCCTGACAGTACATTAGTCATAACCATCAATGTCACAGTCAAATTTCCAGATGCGACAACGCCATCGAATGAAGTTGGTTTGACCACAGATACTAGCCAGATGCCGATATCAAATAAAGTTACTACACAAAGTTTGTCAAAAGAGCCAACCATTACCCAAAGCCCAACGGAATATCTTGACAAGAATTTCAGCAACACTGTACCCCTGGCGATGTTCATATCAGTATCGGTTATTTTATCTATAATTGTTGTTGCTCTTGGGGTAAGCCTCGGTTGTGTGATTGTGAAAAATCATCGGCCTATAGAACCTAAGGATTATCCTCGACCACGATTATCCGTAGTATCAGGTGAACGTAACGATGGCGGTAACTATTACATTAACGAGAAGGAGACTAGACGCAGTGTAAAAGCGAGTTCACGTGCCTATGACAACTACGATTTTGGTGCAAAATATGAAAACACTGCTTACGAAAAGTAACTAGAAGAATACATCCGGATTTGGAGGTTAAAATAGACGATAGCACAACATAACAGACCCCGTGTTAAGCTACGTTACACAAACCCGACATGAGATACTAATTGAAGGTTGTGAAACGTTACGTACCGGTATCGTAGTTTAGAATCTGCTATGTTGGACAAGTATAGTATATGAAACAAAACAAAACAAAATATGAAAACACTAAATGAAGGTTGTGAACGTACGTATCGTATGTAGTTTAGAGCCTGCTATTTTGGACAAGTATAGTACATTCTTGATTGGTTTTTAAAACGTTCGGCGACAGGATAAAAAGTGTTAGGCATTGTGTGGGCATTTTGTGAGGAATAACAAGGAAAGGGAGTGGTAAAATACCCCTCTTGTGTAAAAATGGTTTACGCATCAAGCCCTGACCTGTGCTTTAAACCATGAAATCCCAATTGAGTTGCGGCGAAGGAATGTAAATATTCTATTTTCTGAAGGGAATGTCAAAGACGTGGATACCATCAAATGAAAACCGGCTGTATTGCTATGTCGTCTAACGAAGCTTTTCTCCGTCACTTGTGACCACTATGTGAAAGCAGAGTCCGGCTAAATCACTGACAGGTTAGGTAACTCATTTGACGATTTTAGTCACGACAAACTGATAACCAAAAATTGTCCCGCTTTCTTGTTTTCAACACTGTGTGGATATCTATATTTTTGTCTCATTATTTCATTAGTTATGAAATTTACAAGTTAACAAGTTACAAACACCCGTAGGTTAAAAAATCTGGATTCAGCGAAAATCAACTTGTCTCACCGGGAAGAGTTATTAAAGTGATCAGTACCGTTTGACTAGGTTTAGAGATGGCATGTTAAAGTTTTCGACATTTTGCTTGACTAGTAGTAGCCTAATTAGAATTATCTTTACCTATTCTCTCACATTTATTTAATTATGGTACATTTGAAGCAGAAATCTTTTTTGGGGTCAGAAAAATACTATACCACAGTAGCATACTATATGTGTCACGGAAAATATGTCAAGTCTAAAGCATTGAGCGTGAAAATCACGAAGTTAGCCCTTCCCTCCCAAGAAGAATTAAATCGACGTGCTAGGTGGCCCGAGTCATCGGGAAAGCTCCATTGGCCCACTCAGCTGTGATGAGTACCTGGCGTTCGCACTAGGGCAGGGAAACTCCTGTCCAGGCAGTAGTCAGCTCTATCGTCGGGACATTAACAGCAGGCTCAAAAGCCAAGGAGACGGGGGGTGAGCGCCCGCAAGCAATGCGCTGCTCGCAGCGTATATGCCACACACGTTTCTTCCTTCTTTCCCTCCCTCCCACTCTCACCCCAAGAGCCGTTAATCTCACGCATTCTGCCTTAACTGCATGCTGCATCAATGCTGTGGTCAGAATGTTCTTTCTTGCCTGCTGGTAGGCCAAAATCTGGTGCCAGTAACACCAACATATGCGTGGCATCACGCATATGTTGTGAACAGTACTAACCACTGTATTATGGAGGCAAAATGTACAGTAAGGTCGGTCGGTATGACGTAAGAACAAATATCGGGGCATATATCTAGAAAATAAATTCCAGGGGCACTTTCCCGGGCCCGCTAGAGGGGTTACGGCAAGCGTGGAGTCCCCTTCAGGGTTCCTGGAAGCAGTAACGTAACTACTATGGGCTCGAACCGTGCTGAATTGGGGGCGCCCAACCCGAAGGGGCCCCAGGCTCCATAGCACAACATAACAGACCCCGTGTTAAGCTACGTTACACAAACCCGACATGAGATACTAATTGAAGGTTGTGAAACGTTACGTACCGGTATCGTAGTTTAGAATCTGCTATGTTGGACAAGTATAGTATATGAAACAAAACAAAACAAAATATGAAAACACTAAATGAAGGTTGTGAACGTACGTATCGTATGTAGTTTAGAGCCTGCTATTTTGGACAAGTATAGTACATTCTTGATTGGTTTTTAAAACGTTCGGCGACAGGATAAAAAGTGTTAGGCATTGTGTGGGCATTTTGTGAGGAATAACAAGGAAAGGGAGTGGTAAAATACCCCTCTTGTGTAAAAATGGTTTACGCATCAAGCCCTGACCTGTGCTTTAAACCATGAAATCCCAATTGAGTTGCGGCGAAGGAATGTAAATATTCTATTTTCTGAAGGGAATGTCAAAGACGTGGATACCATCAAATGAAAACCGGCTGTATTGCTATGTCGTCTAACGAAGCTTTTCTCCGTCACTTGTGACCACTATGTGAAAGCAGAGTCCGGCTAAATCACTGACAGGTTAGGTAACTCATTTGACGATTTTAGTCACGACAAACTGATAACCAAAAATTGTCTCATTATTTCATTAGTTATGAAATTTTAAAGTTAACAAGTTACAAATACCCGTGGGTTAAAAAATCTGGATTCAGCGAAAAGCAACTTGTCTCACCGGGAAGAGTTATTAAAGTGATCAATACCCTTTGACTAGGTTTAGAGATGGCATGTTAAAGTTTTTGACATTTGGCTTGAATAGTAGTAGCCTATTAAATTAGAATTATCTTTACCTATTCTCTCACATTCATTTAATTATGGTACATTTGAAGCAAAAATCTTTCTTGGGGTTAGAAAAATACTGTACCACAGTAGCATACTATATGTGTTACGGAAAATACGTCAAGTCTAAAGCATTGAGCGTGGAAATCGCGCATTTAGCCCTTCCCTCCCAAGAAGAATTAAATCGACGTGCTATAGGTGGCACGAGTCATCGGGAAAGTTCCATTGGCCCACTCAGCTGTGATGAATACCTGGTGTTCGCACTAGGGCAAGGAAACTTCTGTCCAGGAAGTAGTCGGCTCTATCGTCTGGACATTAACAGCAGGCTCAAAAGCCAAGGAGACGGGGCGTGAGCGCCCGCAAGCAATTCGCTGCTCGCAGCATAATGCCACACACGTTTCTTCCTTCTTCCCTTTCCTCCCACTCTCACTCAAGAGCCGTTCATCTCACGCATTCTGCCTTAACTGCATGCTGCATCAGTGCTGTGGTCAAAATGTTTTTTCTTGCTTGCTGGTAGGCCAAAATCTGGTCCCAATCTGGTGCCAGTAACACCAACATATGCGTGGCATCACGCATAGGTGGTGGACAGTAATAAACACTGTATTAGTGTAGGCAAAATGTACAGTAAGGTCGGTCGGTATGACGTAAGAACAATTATCGGGGCATATATCTAAAAAAACAAATTTCAGGGGCACTTCCCCGGGCCCGCTAGAGGGGCGACGGCAAGCGTGGAGTCCCTTTCAGGGTTCCTGGAAGCAGTGACGTAACTAGTATGGGCTCAGACCGTGCTGAATTGGGGGCGCTCAACCCGAAGGGGGCCACAGGTCCCAGCTTCAGAGCAAAAAACACATTTATTTTGGCCCTCATACATATTGATGGCTATATTAATGATTAAAATAGGTCCTAAAATCGTTGTAAATGACGTTTAGAATGCCCAAAACCTCTGAGCTCCAGAGGGCTTCGACCCATGGACCCCCTCCAGGAGGCCGTTAGCGGTCCTAGACCCCCTACATAGGGCCATTTAAGCCAGGGGCGAGCCCCTGGCCCAACGTTACGCCACTGCCTGGAAGCGTGAAATTCACGCTCTCAGCACCTGGTTATTCGGCATCTCTGTCACGGTATGTTACACAAACCCTGTATGAGACCTAAAACGAAGTTTGTGAAACGTCGTAAAGTATGATCTGTTATTGTCGACTACAAATATGAATATTCAAAGTTATTTCCCACCTAAAGTGCGCTATTCTGTATGGCCACTTCCCCTCAGCCCAAGAGAGGAGTAGGCTACTTGGGGAGGTTAAATCAATATTTCAGCTCAACACACACAAAAGTGGACAGTATAATATGTATAAGTGTTGGTATCTGAACAGTTGGTAAATATCTAGCAAACCCATGACACCCATGTTTACAAGCGACGCGTCACTAGGTGTTTACCAAACGTTTACATACAAACACCAATCTGTAATTTAAACCCTCGAATGAAGTGTTTATTAGAAATGTATTGGGTTTTTGTAACTGTTGGCCACGTAAAAATTGCTGTTTTTTGACTGACCGCATACTTGAGTGTTTATGGTAGCCTATATACATACTGACTGTGTATGGATACGGACATGTTAAGTGCACTCTAAAAACAAGAGTGAGAATTAACTCCCCAAAGAGTGTGCACAGGGATCACTCTGTTAAGCGAAATTCCACTCTTAGTAGACTGATATTGTTATGCCAATGGAGTGAAATATCAATCTTATTAGGAGTGAAATTCACTCAACTGTCGTGAAATATCACTCTACTAGTAGCAGTGGAATTTCGCTCGATAACAGAGTAATCTCTAGGCACACTTTTTGGAGAGTGAATTCTCACTCTTTCGTTTTTGGAGTGTGTGTGTAAGCAAAATTGAAGTCAAAGATAAAATATTTTGCTTGAACTGTGCACGCACTTTTTACTATCGGTATTCAGTAAAATCATAAGGTGATGCGTTCTGTGAATTACAAAACTCCTCATATTTTCGTCGCTTTCATACGTCATGAACTAATAGAGGTGCATGAATCTTCGTTTCTCTCAACCTTCTCGATACCATTGTCGCATAAAGACGACACTGGGGGCACTGGTCGCTTTGTCTACACATTCCAGTTGTTACTTAACAGCTTTCATGCTTGGGCGCCCGGACACATGGTCGAAAAAGCTGGCTAGTAGCACAGTGATGACGTGAACAGGGATAGGGGGGGGGCGGTGCGCCGGCGTTCGTCACTGAAAGGGTTAAAGGTAGGCTACAGCGATTCGTATTTTATTGCATTTTAATTTTTACGGATTTCGGTTTCAAATATTTACATGTATTTGTTGTATATTATTGTTGTTGTTTGTTGTATATTATTTGCCCTGTGATATATTTTTTACCGTATATATTTTCTTGGGTTCAATCAAATTGACGTTCCGTAAACTGCCCCACACCCCCTTGAAGACAATACAACGTTTATTGAATGTTTTCTGCATACCAAAAGAACTTGTCGCCCTTCTTAACCTATATATACGAAATATTGTAAACACTTGACATGCGAACAACCACCTACCCCTTGAAGACGATAACACGGTTATTGTCTGTTTTCCGCATACCAGAAGAACTTGTTCCATCCATCTTAACCTTCAAAAAAAAGGTTTATTGACTTGACAAAAGCTTTGAGTGTTTTAGCACCGCAAGGAAATAAATGTTGTAGTGATATGATAAGTACACTGCTATTCTTTAGCACGTTTGCTTTGTAAATCAAAGTAAATAAGCCAGGCACCAGATGTTACAAATAATACTTGTTTACTGATAAGCATTAATCCCCCCCCCCCCCCTCCTAACGTCCAAAGGAAAACGGACACAACGAGGATTAAAAATACACTCAAAGATAAAATGTTTGCGTTGTGTGTTATTGATTATTAAGATTATTTGAATATTTACTTTTATGTGAGTAATTTAAGGGGAGGGATGAAATGTTTTATCACTGATTAGTACAATACGTTCACTAAATTTCGTGTTTTTTTTTGGGGGGGGGGGGGCTTGGAAAAGCGGTTCATGTTTCAGCCTCTTTAACTCTGTGACTTTGGCATTATCCTTTCCAAATATATTAGAAATGATACTTTATCTTATACAATTTATCAAAATCCGTCGAGAAATTCTTGAGTTACGCTGCGCAGCTCATCTCTGCATAATTCCGCCTCCAAGTTATGCAAGGATGGTATAGCCTTTGAGTATATCCTTGGTATGTATATTCAAGAGTCTCGTTTAAATTCATTGAGTAGGTCTTGGTCACCTAAATCATGACTAAATATGTTAGAAGCATTTGATCCTATTCCGGGCACCATGTTTACCAAATTTGGTATAATTCCATTTCGTGCGTTTTGGTTCCTTGACGTCATCCGAATGAATCTATGCAGTCATAATTGTGTGTAGGCCTATGTATGTGTCTATGTGTAATCAGGCAAACTCAGAGAGTAAAACTCGGATCGGTCCCATAATTGGTCGGTAGTTTAATCATAGTGAGTAGATGAAACCTAATAATTTCCGTTTTGACCTCACGAATGTTATGAGTGGGCGTGGCATATTTGATTTTTACAAACGTCAATATCTCGGCAATCGTATGTCCGATATTGAGGAAACTTGAATTGATGGTAGGCTATTGGTTGAGGTATAGTACATTATAGTACATAGTATATTATGGCATTTCATCTCGTTAATATTCATGAGGGGCGAGGTCAAAATAAATTTGAATCAGCCTCATAATTGGTGGGTAGGTTGCCTATAGTAAGTTGATGAAGCCTATTCATTTTTGTGTTGACTTCACGCATGTTAGTTAGTGCGTTGTTGAGGCTTAGACGGTGGATTGCCACAAATGCCAATATCTCAACAACTTTTGATGAAACTTTATTTAGAAGTGTGGCAGGAGGAATGTAGAGTAGCCTACATGTGTCGGTGACATAACATATCAGCTCTTTAATATTCACAGGGGGCGATCTAATGATAATTTTACCGAAATTAGCTCGTAATAAGACTTACTCAATTAAACAAACTTGAATGTTCCTGAGAGTTGCCTATAGTGAGTAGGTGTATCAATAATGTTGTTCCAAATACTATCATGTAGTATCATGTAGTATCATGATATCATGTGGTGTGGCGTATTTAGTGTATTCAAAACATAATGGGCTCCCTATGCCCCTCCCAAATGTTTGGGGAATCTCGATGAGATGGCATTTTCAACGTAGCCGCCGACCACCATATTGGAAATTTGAACATACCGGTACCTAAAGCTGAAACCAGTCAACATATAGACATGAGTTTGGGTCCGTGTTAGGCTACTGCGATAGCGAGAAATTCAATACCGAAGTTCATTTTATACATAGACTGGCTGGAATCCGACATATTTTGCATTATGAATGAACCACATCAAATCAATGCCATTGTGGGCTATGATCATTTTTATGCTATGGGGTATCCGATGTCAAGTGGTGTCAAGCCGGAAATATAACTTCAAGAAGGTCATTTCATGATTCAAAATGGGTCCTAAAGTGCCCTCAATCGCACCTAATTCACACATAACCTTAATTAGAGTAGGATAATATCATGTGATCGAATATGATGGAACGGGATCAGGGTTTATATATTTGCATCAAGGGAGTCAATGACTTTATCGCACATCCTGCGGCTCATCATCGTAACTTGCACGTTCGCTCACTCGAACTACCAAACCCCTGGCAGCCAAACCAACCCAATCTACCTCAGCTACCTTACAGGTACCCATGTATGCCAAAAGTAGAACATCAGTATAATCAGAAACATAGTAAATGTCATTCATGGTGGACAAATGGACCATATTATATAGTGGTCTCCCTTTTCAAAGATTGGACTGCATGACCTTAGCAATTTCGAACTTTTTTCGAAAATACTCCAATTTTACATCAGACGTTGCAAGTGTAAGTTAATGGTCCAGCAGTAAACGGCAATGCTTGTTAGATAATACCTATTTGAAATCAACATAACCTGCTTATAGAAATAGCAACTTTCATACGTATATATTGAACTGTTATCTTCTTTGATGCTGTGAGAGAAATCATCTGCTTCGAGTCTCATTAGCCTTAATGTTGTAAGCAAGAGACGAATCAATATTAACGAAGACATCTACAAACAATTGAAACTATTTGCAATGTCAGTCTCATTACTTATCAATATTGCCCTTTTAAACGATTGTTATGTAGAATAATCTTTTATGTTATTCCAGGTGCTGTGATATCGTTTTTATTCAGTAAATTTGTTGTGAAAGTAAGTTCGATTCGAGAATCGAATACTGGTATGGTTTATTACCATTGGTTTATACTGTTTCTAAACAAATCGGTTACAAAAAGCACAAAATATTGAGATAACCACGTAGTACGGTACGGTATAATTTATGATGCTGAAATGCCAGTTTGATGCTTGAAATATACAAATAGAAGAATGACTGAAGATGTACTCTGATGCTTTGACGATGCTGATTCCGAATCCGTGGGCCCAACCTCTGGGAAATATGTAGAATTTTAAAAAGAGGGCGCGTTTCTCAAATCCCGCCAACGTTTTATGAATTTCATGCAATTTCGTGCATAAAATATGCCAATGAAAATAATTAGAAAATGTTTTGTAGTATTTTGGAGGATGCTGATCGAATCTCCTCAAAATTGCCAGAACATTCGGAACAAATACATAAATTTACTTCGCTCATCTTACTTGTTTTGCAACCTAACAACTGCATTGATACACCGATCGCACGCGCTATGCACCGTGTCAGTCGGCGCCAACTACGAGCCGTGTTGGGGAGCCGGCCGTATCGGGCGCCAAAGAGGACAGACACGGTGAAAAGTTGTTATCAAGCGCATGCGATCGGTATATCAATGCAGTAGTTAGGTTGTAGAGCAAGTAGGTATTCGCTCGCGCATTCCCAAACCGGTAAGTTTTGGGGAAATCATACTATATATGATGCATGAAATAATGATTTGAAAAAGGTTTAAAGATATTTTCTGGTATTTTCGAAGACGCTGAATCTGAATTCCATGGATTCCAACCCCGGGAAAACATGGCGAAAAATTATAATTCGGCGCCCTTGAAAGTACGAGAAAACATGTTCAAACCTTATTCACCTTTAATCGAGAGAATAGACCCCCATTTTCACCCTACTAGGCTACATTGCAACGCGCAGAAGCCCTCTATGTATTCATACAAAAGGGGAAAGCAGTAGCACGAATAAAATTCAAAGATATAACTTCTCGCTGGTGCGCAAGCTTAACCTGCGGCACAGGGACTAATTTGAAGAAAAAACAGGAGAAAACGCTAAAATCTGCGCTCGAAAATTATTCGCTCTAGTCAAGAAGTCCTATTATATAGTAGCCTAACAGTGTAAATTGGTAGAAGAGCGCAGAAGAATCAGTTCAGTTCAGTTTCGCCGTAGTCCACCAGGATGGTTGGCATCTCTACAAGACATCTACTAGTCTACTAGTGTGATTGCATTCCTTCCCACGATTCTTTTCTTCTTCCGCTACGCTTGTTAGTATTTTCCACACTACCTTCCACTGATGCCAGGACCAGAATGTTGTGTCTCCTTTTCCAATGGGCCTACTTCCGGAATTTTTGCTTCTTGAGTATTTCCAGCATGCTATCTTCATCAAGTAGCTCCACCTCCTCCTTTACCCAATCATTTGTTCTTCTTTCAACCGAGTTCATTGAAAGCAAATGTCTCCACATCATCATTTCTATTAGTTCAATCTTCATTTGATCATTAGCTTTTGAAGTCCACCTCAATTATTTACTGCAGTCGTTGTTTTGGTTATTAAGTGCACCAGGGTATTTGCACTGGTTCATGATTTGGTTCAAGGGTAATGAGTCATTGAGGTGTTAATTTGAAGCCCAAACGGTCTTCTAGCATCCACTAGTTCTTTTGCGATGGTTTCAAGCTCAACACAGGATTTTGCTATCAAATTGTATCTTCGGCGTAGCATATGTTCCATATTATATTACTCGTCCACCAATAACGCTTCCAGAACGATCATTCAGTTTCACCGCAGATGTTGTATAACATAGGGGAAAGTAGATACCCTTGCCTGACGCCCTTGGAGACAATTTTGGTATGCTCCCTTGAAATTCTTATTATTCCAGTAGCCTTGTCATGAAGTCCAGGTGTTTATGGACAACAAATTCATCAAAAGAGTATTTTGTGTTTGATGGTGTCAAATGCGTTCTTATACTCAATGGACATAATCCAAATAATTGAATCTTGTTTCGTTCTATTTCTATCCATAATATTCCGCATTGTTAAAATAGCATCAGTTGTACCCTTCCCCATTGTGAAGCCACATTGTTCAAAGTCAATTTCAGGTTTAACTAAGTAGGAAATTCGTTGCTTGAGGATTTCTAGGATAGGAGAACATTTGATACATGACTGATCAAGCTGATTGTTCTAAATTTTGAGTAGTCTTTGGTTCCTTTGGTTCCAGATTTCAGCCAATCTTCCGGGCACTCTCCTGTAATCCAGATCTGTCAACTATTTTCATCAAACTGTAAACAATTGCTTCCCACCTGCTTTGAGTATCTACATGGATGCCTTCAAGCCACAGGATTTGTTGTTTTTTAGCTCCTCGATTGCAAACATGACTTTACTTTTGAGACATTTTAGTTCCAGTTCTTCACGTTCTATCTTAATTTCAGTTGTTATAGTTTTTGGATCTTGGAATAGCTCTGTAACATTCACGCCAACGTTTCTTTATTCGTCTTCATCGTAGATGCCATCGCCATTTTTCTCCAGAATACCAGCACCAGCTTAGATACATTTTCTTCTCAGCAATAACGTTCACTATCTTGTATAACTCTTTGCTAGATCCCCTTGCCTGTTTTGCTCTATCATCTAACCATTGTCTCTCAGCCGCTCAGCATGCTTCCCTGATTTCTTTGCGTGCTCTATAGTGGATT
>JAODUJ010765957.1:0-13527 GCA_027564615.1 Psolus chitonoides | reverse complement strand
TAGCCAATCAAATGACTGCTTCTGTTACGGTTTCTACGTAAATATATTATGTGCGCGTGAAATCAGTCGCGTGCTACAAGTGTAAACCCAGTCAAGGGCCACGTGCATTAAGTTATATGCGCGCGTGACGATTACTACACTCACTGATATAGAGGTTTTCTACGTGACGTCACGTTGCCCTCGGGGTAGACAGGGTAACTACGCTATACAGGCGGTCGGTGACACATCACTCATATATAAACACACACACAATTTCCGCCAAAAGCATGCGCGTTCCACTCCAGTTACATGCGCGTTCACTCTAGTAAGGTTGAGAGCGTAAGACACACGAGAACGCGTAAGCGCAGATGCCCTCACTGAAAAGCCATATATGGCTATATATAAAATCCAGATATGGCCCAGATATAAAATACAGATATAGAATCCATATATATGCCATATCTGGCCATATAAAAAATTGGCCAGATATACTTTTCAGTAAGGGAGACGGCAAGAGGACGTAGAGTCCTGAGCTCATGAGTCAAGTCAGTCAATTTCAACGAGTTCACATAGAACATGGGTACTTACTATATGTGACCGCGTATTTTGTATACGCGAAATAATTTGAATAAGACAACTATAGACGAGAAAGACATGGGTCTTTGTGGTTCCTCGCTATTAGACACGTTTTTATTGTTTGGCCTTTGATGAGCTCAGATGACCACCGATCTCCACAAAACAGTAGGTATCAATAACTATACCTTGTCAAGTTATAGTGTTCACAAGTTCTGCAGTCTCTGATCTCTGTTGTTGTGCAGATGACCTTCAACTTTCACCAACCAAAAAACCAGAATTCTTTGGTAATGGTGGCAGAATATTTATCGTAAAAATATGATTGGCCATACCACTTATGAATATGAATGAGATGAAATGTCATGTCCTCTATGCACACAATAAACTACCTACCAATACCACCAAATCAAGTTTTCATACAAATCTGACGTATGGTGACCGAGATATTGACATTTGAAGAAATTCAGTTTTACCCCCACCCACTCATTATTATTCATAAGATTAACACTAAAATAAACATGCTTCATCTAATTACTATGGACAACCTACCTACCAAATATGAGACCGATCCAAGTTACCCGGCCTCATTGAGTTTGCCTGATCGCAACACATTTTGGTAAAATGAGGTTTGGCCCCGCCCCCATAAATATTAATGGGATGAGATGTCATATCACCCACATATATGCTACACCTCCTACTAATAGGCTACCACCAGACCAAGTTTCCTAAAAATCAGACACACTGTTGCCGAGATATTGATATTTATAGAACATCACTCTAAACCATGCCCACTCAATAATATATTCATGAGATGAACACTTACATGAACATAATTTTATCAGATTCTAACAAGTTACCGTCACTGAATTTGCCTGATACCTAGCTCATTTTGGTAAAATGAGGTATGGCCCGCCCCTCATGAATATTGCTGAGATGGGATGTCATATCACCCACACATATACAACACCTCTAACCAATACCACCGGACCAAGTTCCATCACAATCGGACACACGGTTGCCGAGATATGGACATTTGGAGATATTCACTTTAAGCCCCGACCCTAATTAATATTAATGAGATCAACACTAAAACCAATAGGATCATCTACTCCTTTTGGAAAACCTACCTACCAAGTATTAGACCGATCAAAGTTACCATCACTGAATTTGCCTGATTACAAGCTCATCATTGGTAAAATGAGGTTTGACCCCGCCCCTCATGAATATTAATGAGATTGGATGTCATATCACCCACACAAATACTACACTTTCTGCAATTACCACCGAACCAAGTTTCATCAAGATTGGACACACGGTTGCCGATATACGGACATTTGAAGAAATTCACTTTAAGACCCGCCCAGTCATTAATATTCATGAGATCAACACTAAAATAAATAGACTTCATCTACTCATTATGGACAGCTACCTACCCAGCATGAGGCCGATCCAAATTACCATCACTGAGTTTGCCTGATTACAGGCTCATTTTGGTAAAATGAGGTATGGCCCCGCTCCCTCATGGATGTTAATGTGATGGGATGTCATATCACTCACACATATACTACACCTCATACCAATACCACCAAATCCATCAAAATCGGACACACGGTTGCCGAGATATGGACATTTGAAGAAAAAATACTTTAGGCCCGCCCACTCACACACACACACGCACACACACACACACACACACACAATCACATACATACATACATACACCTACATACACCTATACACGCATACATACACCATACATACATACATACATACACACATACATACACACATACATGCATACATACATACATACATACATACATACATACATACATACAGGGGCGTATCTACGGCAAATAGCGCCCGGGCCCTATGGCAAGCACTGAAATTGCGCCCCAGTCCAAACATCTAACACCCATCTTTTATATAACTTTATCATAATATCAGCTCAAAAATACATGTAACAAGACAAAGCAAGAAGAACAGAACTGCGTGCGAAGCGCGCGAAAATGTATAGGTTATCATGTTCGATGTCTGCGTTATAAGCTAATATAAATGACAATTCCAGCACAAGTGACCCAACATAACAAGACAAACAAACAACACCACTGCGCGCGCAGTGCGCGAACATATTTAGGTCATCATGTCCGATTTTTAAGTTATAATATAGCCTAGTTAAACAGCTCATTCAGCACAAGCGACACCATGACAAGACAAACAGAGCCGAATACATTTGCGCGCGAATCGCGCGAATTTGATGGGATGTAAGAATATCGATCTGGAAGTTTACACAATTTTGGAAAAGTCAAAGTGTCTGGCTTACACATATGGCGGCCTGTGTGTGAAGTGAACGTGTTCGCAACTACGTTCGTTGTTGACTTAGTCAGTAAAACTTCCAGTACCAGTTCTGCGAGTACGACGTCAACTTCCAACAAAACTAGAGAGTTTAGAGGGCACTATTGCGGTTTATGAAAACGTGAAATTTGCCGGGTTTCATTTATATAGACTAATTCAAACTTGACTGGGTAAGATGATCGATCTGGGTAGTAAGTTCAGATAACTTGAAAGAAGAATGCCATTCCGAGTCAACATGTCAAATTCCTGTGGAGTAAAGAATAGTAACAAGAAGAACATTACATTTTTTATATTTCGACTGCTCATTGGCGCCCCCTCTAAGTGGCGCCCAGGGCATCGTGCCCTACTTGCCACACCCTAGATACGCCAATGTATACATACACTGTCTATCATAAACTGTCTATCATCCATGACAAAGACGATGGGGCCTTTTTCAGCATACATACTGCCCCCCCCCCTAGTCCCCTACACGGCCTATCCACTTGGTCGGTCCCCCATGCAGTAGGTCCCTTTTTGGCATGTAAAACAAAAAATGATAACACATTCCTTACAATTAGTAGTACAAAATATGAATACCTTTAATTACCTGCAGATGTAGTGTGAAACAATGAAAAACGCAGAGCTTAAAAATTAAGACAGAGTCCTATTTTTTCAAAATTGAACCAAATTTGGCAGAGGTAATGGATACCAACCAGGGATGAGTCAAACTAATTAATGAGTGGTGAGGTCAAAGGTACCATCCAGGTAGGGGGGAGATGTGGAATGTGCTAAGTGAAATAAGTTGAGCAGCGTAAGTCAAGAATTCCCCAATAGAATTTCATGAAATTTGGTAGACATGTTAATCATTAGATAAGGAATAATTTGTATCAGTATGAAAGGGGTAAGGTCAAAGGTCGAATAGTTAGGAAGGGGTACGAAAATGCGTTTTTCTACGATATCTCACGAACTAATGGAAATCCAACAAACTGTAGAAATCTGACCTCAGATGACATCGGATGACGTTGAAATGGCTATACAAAAATTGGCACTTGGTGTTCATCACATACACCAAGTTTGATGAGAATGCAACATTCTTTAGTAATTTGCCCTCAAATGACTGCTGATGACCTCTACGTGATCTTCAAAATGTATCCACTGTCAGATAAACAAGACTTTCTATGCTTGCTTATAACACATGGTGCAGGATAATTTCGGCGTTGTATCATGTCAGGATGAATAGTGATTAATGGACTAGTTGGGTAGTTTTGCATAGGCCTACATGCATGGTTGGTTTTCTAATCCTCTCTGCTCAAGGGCATATTCATTTATTCGTTTGTTACTGGGTGAGCGTATTGTTTTGGGGTCAGTTGGCGCGCATCAGTGATTTTCATTCTCACACACCAGCTCTTCAGGCTGATTAGCATTGTGTGCAAAACAACACAAATTCGATTCGATGTTGTACCTAAGACGATGTGCTCTCATAGTGTCCAGTTATGACAGTAAGTTGTTATAGGATATGCTGTAACTATTTTGCTATTGCTAGAATTCTTCTGCCTTTAATACACTGTAGAATGATATGTGTGGGCCTAGCCCAACTCAAATAATGAGTAGGCTATTCTGAGTACCGTATTTAGAGAAAGTCTTAGGCCTAGCCATATCGTAATTTGCATGTATGCACTAGTAATTGTAAAGTTGTAGCTGCTGGTATTGGATCGTTTTTTATAAAGAATACCTGTGTGACTAAACTATAACTTATGACACACAAATGACACAATGTATGATGACATTGACAATTTATGATATCATTCTTCCAAATATATGCCATAACATTACCAAGAAGTATTTAAACCCTAACCTGTGATTCTAAATTAATGTCTGGTTTGATGTTTTCAAGGTTTTTCTAAAACATGTATTTATTGAAAAAAAATACTCAAACCCTCTCCACTTTTGGGCAGAAGGCAGGGCGGGCCGATAAGGGACGAGTGGGAGGGAGAAGGGTGTGTTTGGCGCGCAGTAGAGGGAGCTGAAAGGCGGTTGGTGTGCTTAGCAAAATCGGTGCAAAGCCTGGCCAAGGCTGTTATTGGTGTCGGTCGGTGTAGGTAGGTATGCACTCTCCGAGTGCTGGTTTTTTATTTCTACTGTTGTCCCTGTAGCATACAACAACACCAATATATAGCAGTATTGTGCCTTTTTACTCCTGGCCAGAGGCAAAAGGAATCTATGCAGTCACGCGTGTGTGTGCCTTTGTTTTGTGTGTGTGTGTGTGTGTGTGTGGGGCGCCGCTTCACACGATATCTGAACGATAACAGGTGGGTTACCCATAGTCAGTACATAGTCCCTATTGTTTTGGTCAAAGGTCAACAGAAGTCAAACACTGAACACCTTGTAAACAACATAACTTGATCGGAAAACTTCAATTAGAACCATACTTGTTATGTAGTTTCATCATAGTTAGTACAGGATTGATATTGTTTTTGATGGAGATCAAATGTCATCTGAGGTCAACCCGGGTCAAACACTGTTAAAACCTTGTAAACACCTCTACTTGATAGAGCAAACTTCAATGAGCTCACACTTGGTATATATGCTCATCATAGGCAGTAGTGATCTCTGTTGTTTTTTGGGAGATCAAAGGTCATCTGAGGTCAACAGAGGTCAAACAGTGAAACCTCCATTCAGGTTTTTCAAGGTATCGGGTTTTAAATCTAAAGGCAAGGAATCACAAAGCCGTTTGCTTTCTTGTTTTTGCCTTGTATCGTAGATCGGACAGACGGACAGTTATGTCATGCGTACAATAATGTGGTAAGCGAGAATTTTCCGTCCCGGAATTCATGATGTATTGCTATCAGTATTAAGGTCTATTGAAATAATGTAAGTACCTGTCAAATGGGACCCATCCCGGAGCTGTCCTCTCGGTCTTTTCCTTTGGGAAATATGGTAATCTGAGGAAACCTTATAACTGGAGTGCCAACTGATAACATGAAACACATGTAGTCACATCAACCGCTACTACTTTTTTCTGTACTGACCACTATGCAGTCAATTCTTGTAGCTATCAAAAATGACCTTGAAGAGCTTCGCTGTCCAGTCTAGGCAAGTATGCTTAATCCTCTGGGGAATCGGTGGGGGCTCTAAAATTAGGACGTTAATAAAAAGTGATGTACCAGTTTAAGAATAGAAGAAATTTTCGTCATGGGAAACTGTACCATGTAATCTGTAGAAGCATTTTCAGTGTTTTCACAAAATGGCACTAAATGACATCAAGACGACCTTTGACCAAAAAATTTGTAAACGCCTTAGAGGATAAGTATCATTATGACAAAGTATCAAAATGTACCATGTAATCTGGGGGTGAAGAAGCATTTTGCGTGATTTCATAGAATGGTCCATACGGCCCATGAGTGACCTTTGACCCCAAATTCCTGAACACCTTCGAGGTATCACTACCACAGTACTATCGTGACAAACACTTCAGTATTGTACAATGGAATATGTAGGAGAAGAAGCGTTTTGCGTTTTTGCACAAAATGGCCCCTTACGGTACACAGAAGACCTTTGACCCAACATCTTAGACCACCACTGATGACCCAAAACCAAACCATCATTGTATCCAAGTTTCGTCGAAGTTCATCTTAGCATGTACGCATGGGGTCACTTCGAAAACAAATTATTGACAGATAGATAGATAGACGGATGTATATAGTGACAGACGCAGCACGATCACAATAACTAACATCAGCTGGTATGAGTTAATAGAGAGTGTAATGCCTAAGTTGGGCCATGCCCATGAAAAAAAGTACAAAATATGTGTTCTGGTATTTTCCAGGATGCAGATTCAGATTAGTTGGGTTAAACCTCTGTGAAATGTAGAGAACTGCAATTAGAGGGCACTTTTCAAAATGACTGCCGAATTATATAAACTATATGGACTACAAAACAATGCATGGAATGAGCTCGTGTTCATAAAACAAGGGTTGACTATGTTTTCTAGTGCTCCCGAAACTGCCAAATCAGAATTTCTTAATCAAACTTTGGAATAATGGAAAGGACTCTCATTAGAGAACGCTTTTCAAAATGGCCGTCAACATTTTATAAACTAGATAGACTACAAAATAATGTATGAAATGAACCCATGTCCACAAAAACGAGCTTTGAGTATGTTTTCTTGTACTTCTCAGGGTGCCAAATCAAAATTTCTGGTTCAGACCTTGGTAAAATGAAAAGAGCCTTATTACAGGGCGCTTTTCAAAACGGCCGTCCACATTTTATAAATTATAAAGACTACAAAACAATGCATGAAATGAACCCGATATATTTTCTGATACTTCTGAAGGTGCTAAATCAAAATGTCTGGGTCAAACCTCGCACAAAAGTGAAGATAGCCTATTAGATGGCACTTTTCAAAATGACCGTCCAAATTCTATGAGGTATATTGACTACAAACTCATTCATGATATGAACCCGTGTCCACAAAATTAGGTCTGGATATGTTTTCTGATATTTCTGAAGATATTAAATCATTGGATATATATATATAGGTTGAGACTCGTCTTTTACAACATGCCCTGTGGAAAGAACCACTACAGACCAGGCGTATAATGAGGTGGGTGGCAAATCTATCCTCGCCTGTGGGATCCTCACGAGTCCCAAGGCCGGTCCCCATATTTCCCTGCTCCAATCTCTTATGTCTTTGGTATGACCCGACCGGGGTTTGAACCCACAGCCTCCCGGGTGGAAAGCGAACGCTCCACCAATTGAGCAAACCACTCGGTTACAGTGAAGAAATTCTATTAGCGGGCGCTCTTCAAAATGGCTTCCCAAATGTTATAAACTAGATAGGCTAGACAACTAAACGATGCATGCCAGAATTTCTGGATTAAATCCTGGAAAAGTGAAGAACTCTTATTAGAGGGCGCTTCTCGAACTGGCCGCCCTAATTCTATAAAATATATGACTACAAAACAATGCATGAAATGAGCCCGTTTCGATAAAATGCATGGTATTAATATATTTACTTCTGAAGGTGCCAAATTTGAAATTATGGGTCCAAATAGCCGTCAACACTCCGTAAAGTACGGAGGCCCTAATTAGTTTAGTCTAGTTTAGTAAAAAGAATGGGTCAGGATTAGAACAATCGCACTCATCTCAGACCCTGCAACTGCAGCAACTCGCTCAGGCGCGGATCTAGGTGGGGCTCAGTCGGCCCGAGCCCCCTATTTTTCGCAGACGCGGACTTTTGTACTGAAAAACTTGGAAATGTCATATGCCTGGTTATGATCGTAAGGCCCAGAACCCAGGAAAACGCGTTTGAGGGCCTTTTCCAGAGGTGGGGGGGGGGGGGGGGGGGGTCCCCGCCGTGAATGCATCTTCGGTGCTCTTATCGAATAATCCCGTTCTCCAAACCCTGGATCGGCCCCTACCGATTGAAAGAGAAAAACGGCCCACTCAATAGAACCCACTAAAACACCCGGCCATCATCATGAAAAACTTATCAAGGGAATTCTCAATTGCATTCACACTTGTCGACGTTACAACAGATTCGGGAATCCTATTCCATTCTTTTACCACCCTCTCCGGAAAACAATATTTTCAATTTTTTATTTATTAATACGATACCCTTTGGTTGTCGATGAAGCCATCTGAAGGTGTCAATTGCTTCATTGACACCTTCAGATTGCTTCATCGACAACCAGAATGAGTCGTAAATACACCTTAATGGTGTCACTAACACTGGACACCTTTAGATGCTTAGCTGAAGACCCAAACAATCGTGAGTGTAGGCTTCTGAGAACAAAGCAGGGGTGGATCCTGGAGAGATATAATGAGGTATAAGCCAGGACAAAAGCTTGAATTGGTAACAACATTTATATCAAATTAATGCAAAAGTTTTGGGAGTAAAATCCATATTATCTGTCATTTTCTGGGATAAATTATTGTTTTTCAGACATATATTCAAAATTGTGCATGAACAATTAACTTTCAACTTGGAAATGAGGTATAAGCCAGGAAAAAACTTGAATTGCTTGTCAATTTTATATCAAATTATTGGAAAATGTCAAAACTCTGGGAGTGAAATTTATATTTTTGTTCATTTTTTTTGGGGGGGGGGGGGAATATTATTTTTTAGAAGAAGATCATAAATTGTAATATTTAATTTGAAAGCATATTATTATATCTTCACGGACATTGCACAAGATTAGTATGAGATCAGCAACTTCGGGGATTGCCTTCTTGTTTAAAATGTATTGTATTTTGCCATCTTTTCATCACTTTTAACAAAATCTTTAAAGTGATAATATGAATGTTCAATAATTTGAAGTGTAAGTTTGTACAAAACTTTTACCAACCTACATTACAGCAATCTTTTATTGACATTATGTAGACAAAAACTAAGGAGAGAAACCGAACGGCCTATCATTACCTTGTCTATGAGTTGGGAGAAAATGTTCATGATTTTGGATGCACGACTCACTGCGCTCTTCTTACTATTCATGTATACATTATTTATTGATTACAGAGTCCAAGTGTGATAAAGTTTATGAATTCAAATTCCATTCACATATATAGACAATTAAACAACCTTGACCTAGTTCTGTTATACAAATTAATACAGTGGCAATATCAAATGAACCCTTCCTAATTTATAGTTCTCTGCCAAATAGGAAATCCATTTCGAATATGGTCAGTTTCAATAATGTCCCCTTTTTGGGGGGTTCATACTATTTACTTCACTAACAGTAGGCTTTACTGGTACATGTCATCACGAACGTGCCTTCATTAAGAATTTGAGTTACTGCCTTGTAAATATAGGGGTATGAAATCGGCCTAAATCTGCACCAATCAACCCTCAAAATCCGACATTATAAACCAATAATTTCAAATACAGAACTCATTCATTTATACTAAATTGGTGTTTTTAGATGAGAAGAAGAAAGGCAATCATGTTTTAAAATCAAACCCTGAATACATCTACAATTTTGTTTTACTTTGTTCATTGGATTAAATAATGTTTTGCATAGTGGCTGTTTTGACGTCCATAACTGGAAAAAAATAACAATTCAATATATATATTCTTGGTGGATATTACGTCTCATTTTCGAATTTAAAATGTTAACACAAACAAACGCTATAGTTAGTAGTAACAACAAAGTGATGACTGCAAATAATCTGAAATTTAGATTTAGTACAAAAACGTAAATAACTATTGGTAACATATAATATTTTTCCAAACAAGTTGTTCCAGTGACTGTTTAAACATATCTGAATAAATTATATAGACAATTTGGTCTTAATTTCCGTTGATGTTTTTGATTTGTCTTTTGCGAGATAACAATTGCATACTAATTTAATTCCCGATGTTTTAACAAAAATCATACATGTTTCAGGATTTTTACATGAAGAATTTTTATTTGAATGAGGTCGTATGTCTTAACATTTAATGTCATCACCCCACCTGTCGCATTTTGATCTATGCATACGCGCTCCATTTATAACAGCCTAATAGCATATTTACCAGGCTTTCATTCGCCGACTAGGTGTACCGGTGTTTTTGATGAAAACTGATGATATAGAACATGGTAAACAGTGAACAGAATGGGGTGCGCACGTTATCTGAGCTATTAATTTATTATCACATGTATAGATACGATATTCTGCAAAATATAAAGGGCTTTATTTATCAGCCATTAATTGCCTCTATTTTATTAACTCGTTGACTAGCAAAAACTTTGTTATGCAACTTTAAGTGGTCTGGAAAAAGTTAGTAGGTCTATACTATTCGTTTATATACTATTCGTTTAAAAAACATACCTACGAACTTATGTACCCTAATCAGAAAGCTGATTTTTTTCATAGCACATTTGTGAAATAATTTGTATAGCACACAAAGTAATTAAGGTAGACGTAGTTATAGAACATTTGATATTCGTACCAAGAGAGACCCACCAAAGAGGTTAGCATCGAATAATACGACGAACATAATTATCCTGAATATTGTGACAACTAGATACTTACGTTTATTATTTTGACATTCTTCGGTTAAGGGCAAATAACAATAATTGTATGCACACTGGTTTATTTCAGTTAGAGAATTTTACTTTGGCCCGTATTACACGCAATATTTTATTGTGGTTGAAACTGAGAGCAATAAAAATAGCTTATGCTTCGTTACTTTACATAAGCTAATTATCGAAATGATAAAACTAGAATCAATTTCGTCACGTTTAATTGTCATTTTTATGAACACTCTAATGCGATGTAAAATTGAAGCCTTTATCTAGATTTAAACACATAGACTTACTAGAGTAACCATTGACCTAAAAACAGAAACACGGTTCCTTTCACGGCATATGGGCAAATCCAGAAGTGGGCGCAGGTAGCGATCGCTTCCACGCCACTGACGATAATTTCAAGTCAATGGCATTTCTGTATTTATAGCATGATTCCCCCTCCCGGAAATGATCCCGAAATGATACCGTATCGGAGCACATGCTCCCATGATCCCCATGGCACTTCTAGATTGGCCACTGCGGCATAATCAATGATCGTTTATTTATTACATATGCTTAGGAAGCGGGGACGGGCTGTGGGGAATAGGCCCCCTCAATAATTTGTCTCAGGCGGCTGAGATATCCTTCATCCCTCCGGAATTTGGGGATGAAAATGTTTCAACATATGGGATATACAAATAGCCGAAGAGATAATCAAATAATCATTATCATATTTGAATTTTGATGGAGATGTGTTTTTTCGGATAGACCATTGTAATGACAAATTTAACTCATTCTCAAATATGAGATATCAAAAAATCAAACAATTTCGCGCTTGTGTACCCTTGTATTTATGTAGCTTAACAGATTCTCTATTATGCGCAACTATGATATTCTATACACTTCTTGATATTGATATAAAAATATAGTATATAGTATACTATAGTAGGCCTATAATTTGAGTAGAGGGCTGACCATTTAGCCTCCAATATTTGGAGTTTCGAAATGTTTAAAGAGCTACATACCAAACTTCTAACAGAACAGTGAGGATGCTTCTTGGTGTAAGACCAGCATAATTCAACCCGGTACTGATACTCCATCCAGGGAGTATTTGCTCCAATTAGCATAATCTGAACATGGAGGTAGAAGGCCACCTACCCCCCGGACAAG
The DNA here is from genome assembly GCA_027564615.1 of Psolus chitonoides. NCBI lineage: Eukaryota > Metazoa > Echinodermata > Holothuroidea > Dendrochirotida > Psolidae > Psolus > Psolus chitonoides. Next base: position 1,483 of record JAODUJ010765957.1, on the reverse strand, counting down.
CGCATGGTCTTAGCACAATCAAGGAAATTGAATGATAATCGCAACGAATTCCGAATGTCGAACCGAACTGAAACTGTACAGTGACTCTTCGGAATAAATGACAATCAGGAGCTAATAAAGGTTCATGATTTGCGGTACTATATATACTGTATGGGTCTTTCAATTCAGACGTCCTTCGGATTTTGTGGTATTGAACTTGTTTGTTTTTTAGAAGTTGGTTAAACAAGTGTGGTCATTTAATTTACAGAAGTCAAAAGACGTCCAGTGTACGGTGATGGTTTGTTTTTGCATTTTGTATTAATTTCTAAATTGTGAGGCATAATTTGTGCAGGGGTGTGGAGGGTGTGGGGGTGTGACACTCCTGGCGCGAAGATCAGTCGGCACATCGACGCTTATGGGACATTGGGTATTTCATGAGTATGATACATACATATGAAATTCATTTTCCTGTTGCTATTCCGATATTTTTGCCGAAATAACTGACAATTTTCGCTCGCTCTGGCTATTCCTTCTCTTCATGGTATGGCAAAAGTCTGGTCATAGAAATTTGGCGCGAGTCGCGGACTATGCCATCTCCGTTTCTATTGAAGAATTTTTTATGGTCACCAAAGAATCTACGTTCTTGTACCGAATATTCTAAATATTCCCCCCAAAATGATTCGGTAAACGTTGCGTGCTTCCCTCGCTATAACCTTTTTCAGATCATTCTATTCTGTTCATGGTTAAATACACTTTGAATGAAAAGTTATCGGTACACAAAACAGTGCACTGGTAGGAGAAAGTTTAGGTGACTGCTTTAACCCTTCATTTATCCCATTATTGAACCCCTCTTGGGTTTGAGCTTTCCTGAACCAACGTGACTGACACAGGGGAGCAATAGCCTGCGCCTCTTCTCCCATTGCCGCCAAAATGTTGTTACAAAAAGTAGGAAAGTTCAGTACATAAACATATTCAAAAATATGTAAATGATAGCACTATTTTGTATGTAAGCCTCCTTCCAAACGCAAACGAAATCCCACGAGTGGATAACCCCTCGTCTTGGACACCCCCTCGCGACGACTATTCAATAACACTCCCTCTACCTCTGTAAAATATCATGGATACTCCACTGCTCTCCCCCTCAAAATAATGATACAACTCAACGTTTTGTCGTCAACAAATTAGTTCATAACTTCACGCGCTGTGACTTATAGTCGACTAGTTACCTTAATTCCTCTCAAATGGAAGATTTATGATCAAGACAGGAGGTTAGGCTACATCATACGAGTGAATCATAACTCACGGCCTATTAATGGTTCTCACACTCCTACCGAAAACTTGTTTGAAAGCTTCCTCACTAAGGTAGCGCACCACCATTAGGTCGTTGTTCATCCGCGAAAAATGCTAACCCTCCAAAAATAGTGCCCAAAAACTTTTTGAAACCCCATTTTCTGTAACCTAGCAATCTCTGATGGAATTGGCTTTGCCTGCATGTGAAAGGGCA
>JAODUJ010765956.1:0-20025 GCA_027564615.1 Psolus chitonoides | reverse complement strand
GCAGTAGTGTGTGGTAAAATGCTGGTAGTAAAACTAGCATTTGTGGTTGTGGCCAAGGCTTATTAGTGTCGGTCGGTTTAGGTATATGCACTCTCCGAGTGCTGGTTTTTCAATTGGTGGTGCATTCCCATATAAAGCGAGAGGTCCACGGTTCGATACCCGGTGGAGCCAAGTTGCTTTTCACTGCATTCAAATTCCCAAATCTACAGACAACTGTCCACTTTCCAATGTTAAATAACTAGGTAAACATATAGTAGGATCTCCGATTTGTGAGAGAAGATCGTTTTCTAACACCCAAACACATTCAAATATTTATTTAATATTTTTTTATATGTATTTCCCCAAAATCTACGTTCCAGTAATGGAAGGGTGCCACCTACTTGGACAGGTGAAACAGAGCGGTGTTTGTATTCATATTTTCTCAAAGATCTTGGCCCCAGTGAGGGCATACTGCTATCCACATCACCTAGTCATTATTTATTTATTCCATTGCGTGCTAGAGAACTCCAGCCAGCAGGCACATCTTCACTAGTTTACAGAGAGCTCGACACTGGCTCTACTACCCAATTTTCCGAGCGTGTGTCAGAGGCGCTGGACCCTTCCAGCAGTTATTTAACTGCTGGAATTTACACACAAAAGGATTGTAGGTGCCCTCCTTTGTCCCCGACGAGTATATTCGTTTGACGCATCGAGGGGGTTAAAATATTCAATCAACACACACTACAATGCTTCAGCATATAAAGACCCATCTCTCACACCCACAAGTGAGTCCATAATTTGGTATTGGTCAAAGGGTCATACACAGACTTTGCGGCTGCACCGGTTGCATACGTAAATTTAGGAATATGGTACACATTCGAACCCGCTACGAATGTTATCGTGGGGGAGGAGTGTAAGGGGATGTGTTCTCCCTCCCTTTGAAATTTGAATAATTAAGGGTTCTTGGATGCAAAATGGTGCAGTATTTTTACATGTGACAGTTGTGAATTTTTTCAAGTTTTCTGAGGGACCACAGCAATGCGTGTGGATAAAGACCGGGTGGCCTGTTAGGAGCCTGGAATGCGTGTGTCACAAGTCGGATGCGTGTGTGTTGCTCTGTCTGCATACATAACATCAATTCAGCTCATCAGTACCACATATTTCTAACCAATTTGTGACACAATTGTGAATCATAATAATTTCTAGACAATGGAAGATGTTTTGCAGGGGGTATATTTATTTGGAGACATTATATCAGTATAATAACAGGACAAATAAATCACTTTCTCATTATGCAGTTAGGATGGAATATTAAATATTGCAGCATCATAAGTTCACATTATTGAAATATAGGTATCATGGTTGGACCAGAATTTGCACAAATATCTATTGAATATCTTGGCAACCCTACCACCGATCCCAAAATAGCTACCACTATCAGAAACTTTAGTTCATCCTCTTCGAATTGACGTGTGACATGTTTGAAATGGATAAAAGTTGAGGGAGTTAGGAACAAATAAAGATTGGCACTTTCTGCTGGACATTTCGTCCATTTTTTCCCTACAAATTTGGCGCACCTGTCACATGATCGATCCTGTCACCAAAACGACACCATTATTTTTCATAAAGAATATCATGGTACAAAACATTAGTAAGTTGCAACTTTTGAACTGAAATTTGAGATATTACATCCAATTGATACAATCATAATGGCTGAAAATATTTTTCATTTTTTCCAGTTATGCTACAACCTTAGACTGAGAATTTTGTGCTGCTAGAGTAGGGGCAGCTGCGCCAAATTTGGTACATTGACGATAAATTAAAGATTTTTCTGGTAACCCAAAATTTTCATACCTTCAAAATCATGGTTCCGTGATATATTCTGATATTGTCTAGAAAAATCATCTTCAATGAGTTCATATTCGGAAAGAACACAATAATACTAGTCATATAACTAACTGATCTAATAATAAATGTTTACATAATTTTAATAATAATTCCAATAAATAACATAGTTGTATTGCACTTGTTGTAAATAATTGCACTTTTGGTTCACACACACAGAAAATGATTTTGTTCACTATGATTATTAGTCAGCTAGGCAGTCCCAAACAGAATAATTAGTCATATTTATACTATAATTTCACCCTCACATTAAACATAATGGAGTGGGAGAAGGATGGTTTGGGGGAGGGGACTGTTAGGGTGCTAGGATGTGGGCGAGGCGGGTCTTAGGCAAAATAGTTAGATGCACAACGTTTCATACAAGAGATTGAATGAATGGTCAATTGAACTATATTGCATGTGATACTCCATGATTGCACAATTTCTGAAAACTCCTGATTCTTAATTCTAAAGCATAATTTTTGCATATTTGCATTGAAAGCCAGGTTGGTAACCTTATACAACACACTCACTTTTATTCTGCATAAATTACAGCATTAATTTATATCGATCAATATAATAAATTTATTTTCTGTGTTTATTTTATTCACAGGTCTCACATGGAAGTAATATTCGAATAATATTCGAAATTAAAGACAAAAGAAGTTCAGGCACAGTACTGGTCTCCAAGTAAAAATTTACTGTTGTCCATTATCTGAAAGGAAATGAAGAAAATAAAAGTCAGCAAGGAAATTTACGTCTCGATCACAGAACTTGAAAACAGAGAATGCTAACACAGTAATAACCCATACGATTAACAAGTGTTTCCAACACCACACAATGACACATGGTATTCAGTACATAAAAAGTTGTTAATCGCTGCTTTGAACTGCACGGTAAATGATTAGAAATAGGCATTATTTTCCACCTTTCCTTTGAGAGAAATAAAAAGTTGGCAATCATCTGCTCCATTTCTGCATCCAGAAGCTGAGCAAAATATGAATATTCTATGTCTATTTTGACTGTCCTTTCTCCACTGTTTATACTACATGCTAAGCCATTCTTCCACACCGCCCAAGCTAAATCATGTGTTAGGATAGCTTTAGTGTACTGTGTGGGACTTCGTTCTATTTTGTCATATTCTGTGGTCTTGATATATAAATAAATAATAATAACTTTGCTTATCTGAAAAGTAAACAAGAGCACCAATGGTGCAGTAGCTCAAACCATATGACCACTAGATGACCGTTGACCTCACATTCCTGAACACCCCGAAAGAAGCAAGTATAATTATGACACACCCTCAATATTGTACCATAAAAACTGAAGTAGAAGAAGCCTTTTAGCCATTTCATAAAATGACCACTAGATCACTGTTGATCCCAAATTTCTGACCACCACTGATGAACCATCGCCCATCCATCATTGTGTCCAAGTTTCTTAAAAATCTGTCAAAGCGTGTATACATGGCACAACTTTGATCCTCAATGACCACTAGATGACCTTGGACCCCAAATGACCCCTAGATGACCATTGACCACAAATTCTTGAACACCCCAAATGGAGCACTACCCAAGTCTAATCATGACAAACCCTAAACATTGTTCCATACAAACCGTAGGAGAAGCATTGTAGCCATTTTATAAAAAGTGACCCCAAACAACCACTGGATGACCATTGACCCCAAATATCCGACCACCACTAATGACTCATCACCCATCCATCATCGTGTCCAAGTTTCATCAAAATTTGTCAAAGCTTGTATGCATGGCAAAACTTTGACCACTCAGATGACTTTGGACCCCAAATGGCCCCTAGATGACCATTGCCCTCAAATGAAGCACTACCCAAATCTAATTATGACAAACTCTCAACATTGTACCTTGAGAGCTGTGGAGAAGAGGCATTTTAGCCGCTTTCATAAAATGACCTCAAATGACCCCTAGATGACCATTTACCCCAAATTCCTGTACACCTCAAATGAAGCACTACCCAAATCTAATTATGACAAACTCTCAACATTGTACCTTGAAAGCTGTGGAAGAAGAGGCATTTTAGCTGTTTTCATAGAATGACTTCAAATGACCCCTAGATGACCATTTACCCCAAATTCCTGAACACCCCAAATGAAGCACTACCCAAGTCTAATCATGACAAACCCCCAACATTGTGCCATAACAACTGTAGGAGAGGAAGCATTTTAGCCATTTCCATTGAAAATGACCACAAATGACCACTAGATGACCATTGACCCCAAATTCCTGAACACCCCGAAGGAAGCACTACCCAAGTGTGATCATGTCAAACCCTCAACACTGTGTCATTAAATCTGTAGGAGGAGATACATTTTGTGTGTTTTAATAAAATGACCCAAACTGACCACTAGATGACCATTGACCCCAAATCTCTGACCACCATTGATGACCCATCACTCAATGGTCACTGTGTCCAAGTTTCATCGAAATCTATCAAAGCATGTGTGCTACAGGATCAATTGAACAATTGTGGACAGAAGGATACATACATAGATAGATACATACATAGATAGATAGACGGTGGCAGATCACAATAGCTCAAACAGCTATAGCTGGTTTGAGCTAAAAATGAAGTTGAGAAATATCTGGAGTGATCTAGCTACCAGAAGCTTGGTGATTTGCTAAATTGTCATGCCATCTGATCCCAATGATACTACTGCTTACCTCAGACCTCTAATTGTTTATTTTTGAAGGTAAAGTCATTCTGCGAAGAAAAGGGTTCCTAATGTGAGCCTAGCCTGATAAATTCTCTGCCAAAACTAATTTCAAACAATTGAACGCCACATTCATAACTTCCTAATACAGTAATATTTTTTAGAAAGTAAAGTTATTTTTCAGAATGGCGGATGATATTGAATGATATCATGACAACCTTTTACTCTCCTCACTTCAAATGCAACTCACTGAGCTTCATTATACAAGTGACCTAGTATATTAATAATTTGTGAGCTTGAGTCCCATCAGGGTTGCTATGGTGTCCTTAAGCAAGACACTATACCCTGCCTGCTCCAGCCAGCTGAAAATGGTTACTGGCTTCGGCTAGGAGTTAGCCCAGTCGGATTAGCCCAGGCGGTAGAGCTCCGGACTACAGATCGAAAGGTTGCGAGTTTGAATCCTCTCAGGGCCGATCAGCTTTCCCGGTGTATCTTTGAGCAATGCACTCTGTCTCCACCGCTCCTCTCCACCCAGGTGATAATTGGGGACCTGCGAGGTAACTTGTACACTGTAGTTAGCGCTGTATGTAGTTGCTCCTATTGGGATGTCCCCCAGGGGACACGATAAAGTGACACACTGTATAGTGCGTCGGGAGCGAATAGTCCGAAAGAATGTGCACGTCAGTGTGGGTTCGACAAGTTCCAATGACCAGGGGATAAAATGGTAAAGCGCTTCGAGGCCGGTAAGACTGGCAAAAGGCGCTATATGAATCGCAATATTATCTTATCTTATTATATGTACTGACGTCCCGTCCTGGGAGAGTAGTATACTCTCGTTGGCTTCATATCGAGGAAACCGGATATAAGCACCCGCCCCTGGGGAACAATAGGGCTCAGGAGAAGGATCCTTCTTCCAAAAGAAAATAACCTAGTATAACAGCATCAAACTCAAAAAGTCTGTTTCCTATTATCAAAGCCTTAGTCCGAGTTGACAACCTAGGTCAAACTCTATTTCGTTAATAGTTTGTGATATCCAGACGATCACAATTAAGAAGTTTCTTTTGAAGTCTAATAGGCCTTCAATTGGACCGGAGTGAAAATGTAGGATAAAAGTAGGATCAAAATTCTCAATAAAGCAGGACAGAAGCAGGACTTTTGCAGGCCTTTCAGGAGTAGTTTTCGTCGGCATTCCATTCACATTTTTGTCTGGCTCATCGTGAAGGAGGCGATTTCTAAAGTAGGAGAAAGATTCGAAAAGTAGGGGAAAGTAGGAAAATTAGGATACGTGAGTGAAACCGCTTACCATCAATCATTTCTGATCCAATTATTCAGTGTAAGGGTAGAGCAGCCACTGTGACTTGACTCCCTGTCCTACAGCGATGCCAAAGTTGGCTGCAGTCAGGCCGAGCGTATTCAGGTAAGTGATCTCGGCAGGCCCGTCTATCATCACCCGGCCGCCATGTCGTTCCTCGACAGTGAAGGTACCGATCTGGATCTCCCACTCGGTGACCAGGAACCAGATCTTAGCACCCTCTGCTTCGTTCATGATCGCTGGAGTGTTCTACGAAGAAAGTGAAAATATATATTCAAAGGATATTCAACGGAAACTTGATATGACATAGAAAAAGACAGAGAATTTATATTTGACAATTAAATTGGGGATCGCGTTAGTAATAACCTCGCCCCCACAGTGTGCTACACTTTCACATCCTCGGCACGTTCTGAGTTCAATCACATTTAAAATAAAGAATTTAGTTAGTAATTACCTCTCCTCCATAGTGTGCTACACTATCACATCCTCGGCACGTTCTGAGTTCGATCAGATTCTCACCACCTGGTGCAACAACTGCAGAGAAAAAACAGGAAAATAGAAAACATCAGAGAGTGTGCATCATTGCAAATTTGATGCATTGAGGAGGAGAAGGAGGAGAACGACACACCAACACGAAAAAATGTCATATAGTGTCAAAAGAAATACACAGTTCAACCATGCACAACAAATACTAGTAAACAAGCAGACAATTCTTCTCTTAAAACTCCTAAACAGTTGACATTGCTCATAAAGATTGATCTTCTGAAACCCTAAAACAGTAAAAATTGCTTATAAAGGCTGGGACATCATAATTTTTCTGCGGACATGTGCGTAGTCAACACAATCGAAGAGTACACAATCACAAGGGATACAGTATATAAGCATGTGTCAGGTATGCATGGCAGATGCGAGCCCGTGTGATCACGTCACCTCTTCGATTAGCAAGGCTACTACTGTTCGCAAGCCCAACTGTTGGTTGAAATGTGTGAAGCTTATTATCAGGGAACATTTATTTCTGATATAGTTATTGATTTTTGTCCTGTGTAAGGAACCTCAATGCTGATAACTAACGTTCATGTAAAGGGCTTTTTTTGCTAATGTATCAGCCCTTTCACTTCCTCGGATACCCACGTGGCTAAAAGGTCAAGACAACTGATATCTGCGAATCAAGTTGGAGTAAGCCTCACGCAGCTCAACAATGTAGGGATGATTGTGTTGTCAGTCCTTTGAGGCCAATAAACTGGACAAGGAGTCTAAGAACACTATTAAATGCCGAGCATTCAAAATTGCAATCAGATCCAAGGCCATTTTGAGGGCCTGTAATTCTGCAGTGAAAATGGAGGCACTATCAGGCAGTCTAATTTGCCGTTGCATATGTTGACCTGAAGCTGGTGCTGCTACCTGTCCAAAGCCTTTGGATCCATCAGTGTAAACTGCCCGATATTGATGGTACTTCTGCCTTAGCTCAACAAATTTTGCTAAGAAAATAAGGTCATTAGTTTGACTCCTCTTGTGCTGCCATAGGTCTATTCTTGGTTCAGCTGTCATCCAAGTACTTTGTATTTCACAAAACGGATTTCAAAACAGAATTCGTCTTTTAGAAAACGGGAAATTCCTGTCTTTAGGTTTACCAAATGGCGTCTTTCCAGGAACATATCCATACCTGAAATTGCTTGAATTTCTTTTTTGTTATGTTTCCCCAAACTCTCAAAACAAATCAGCCAAAAATTGTCAACAAATATTATCTCAATTTATTACTATCCTTTTGTAATAATTCCTGGCATGACCTTTTTCCTCGTTTCTGTGGAATTCTGCTTCTCCGCATCTTTCTGCACTACTTCCGTATTTTTCATGCCACGCCAGATTTTTTCACTTTTTTCTTTGAATAGCCATGGTAATTCCAGCAACACTGTTTTACATATATCAAGGCGTTCAATCGAAATGGAATTAAAGCATATTCAACATTTTCAAGCATGCATGTGCACCCAGAGAGAGTAATTTAAAATAAAGGGGCTGAATGTGGATATATAGACACAATCAAAGAAAACTGTCAAGTGTGTTTGCTCACGTTTTACATATCAAGGCTTTCAACCAGTATGGCATTAAAGCACATTGAAGCATGTGTACGGACCCTGAAGGATCACTTCTAGTATTCTTACCAGCAATGAATACAGTCATCTCTGGCAACCTAGACACTTATTTTACTTTTTCAAAATAACGAATTTTCTGAGACAAATCCCAAAATGTATTGTGGTGTTTCCCAATTTTTTTTTGGTTATCCGGCAACCTGTGCAAGCGGTGATTGCACGGCTAGTGTCGAACAAATCATGGACAGTCGTTTTGTGTGCTCCCACAGGTTCATTGACAGGTTGCATAGCCACTTTTGATATTTGCACTCCTACTTTCCCGAATCCTGGCCAACACCCTGATGGCAACCCTTGCAAGGATTTCTCCAACACAGTCACGACCCATTTGTATACGATAACATTTTTAGCACTGCCACCAGAGTGGTAGCATGGGGGAGTGGATTGAGTGTTTAGCTTGCAATAAAAAGTCCTGGGATCCCACTTGGTGTCTTCTTGCGCATCAAAAGAAGCTGTATGGCAGTTGCAGATGGTTTCGCAAATTTCTGGTTTCATGAAATAAAAGCTGTACTGTAGTTCTTGATGGTTTCATTTTAGTGGGAGAGAAATTCCTTAGGGGAAATTGGTTCATTGGTTAGGTCCGGCACGTCTGTCCTGCAGTGGTGATGGTCAGGTTGCTATCACCTCTGTCAGCATTTAGGAAAGTGGTTAGAGGCTGAGAGTCTCACTCACATCCATCGGATGGGGATGTTAAATGGCAGTCCCCGGAGCCGGGTGGGATAATATGGTCAGACGCCTGCTTGGTTACCCTCTGAACACTGTTCAAGTCCCACTCGGTGTCTGCTTGTCAAAAAACTGTACTACAGTTGTTGATAGTTTCACAAATTTTGGTTTCATCGAAGAAGCTGTACTGCAGTTGTTGATGGTGTCATTGTTGATAAGTTCATTGGTAAGGTTGGGCACAGCTGTCCTACAGTGGTGACAGTCAGGTTACTACCACCTCTCTCAGCATTTGGTAAAGTGGCTAAAGGCTGAGAGTCTTACTCCTGTCACTCGGACGGGGACGTTAAAAGGCGGTCCCGTGAGCAGGATGGGATTGTATGGTTACACGTCTGCTTTGTTACCCTCTGAACACTGTTCAAAAAGAGAAGGCGAGCTATCGCCGGTGTTCATCCATGATCACACTTGGCTCCAGGGTTCCTCGATGAGCCAAAGTTGGCTTCCTGAACCCATAGGTAACTGAACTAAACCATACAACCTATATTTTGGGAAGCGTTGTTGCATCGTCTGGTGTTTCTCCAGCAATGGCGATGCATTCATCTCTCGCAGCCTGAACCCCAAAAGCTGTAACTGTTGATCAATTTTCATCTTCTTACAAGGAATAACATCAGAAACGATGAAATTACCGATTTCAAAGAGTCTTGAATCGTCCGGAGATTCGCCAGCGATGGCGATACAAGCATCTCTCTCAGCGTGTACACCGAGATGTAGTTTCTGGGTTGGTTCTTGGTAGCTGTAGTACTTGTATTCAAATGCTGAATAAAAAAATAATAAATATATTCAAGGCCAGGTAAAAAAACATGTTTCTCACACCAGGCTGTTCCTTTTTTTGGCACTGTCTCCTTGTACAAAAACGCATCGAAAAATCAATAAAACAGAACAAATTTTCACAATCACTTGAAAACCCCCAGTCAATATTCTACAACAGGAATTCTCAACCATATTTGGTGAAGCGCCACTTACATGAATAAAAAAACTATAAGTGCCACCATCCAATCTGGCGAGTGTCCGTCCTTGGGAGGGGTCTAAGGGCAGGGCCCTCCCCATTGAGAAATGTTTGCCTATGTATAAATCGGCTTAGATGCAAAATGGTGCTATCATTTCCAATTAAAGACAGAAGTACATTTAGTCTACTCTAGAAATTGTAGATTTTTTCGTCGGCCGGGCCGCCGCGCGCCACTTCAAATAATGCCACGTGCCACAAACGCTACCAGTTGAGAAAGCCTGTTCTACAATATTCTAATGTTCACCTGATACATGTTTCATATTAAATCAGTATTCAGACTTTATTTCAGACTTTTGTTTGTTGCCTCACACATACTTAAATGTCACTACAGTTGTTGGTAAGACACACCCACTTTTAAAAATAGGAAAATTTCAGACAGAATAAAAGAGCACAATAAAAATATAACTCTATTGTATACTGTATGTACCGTAGTTATGGCCAGCCGACCAATCAGAATTCACCACGTTTCTTTCGTCAATTACTTCTGAATTATAGTTGACATAGGAGTGAAACTTAGGTTTTGTCTTTTTTCAGGGATGGAGAATTGATATTATGTCTTTTATTCATGATTTCTCGTAAGTATTAATTCTTAAGCATTTCAAAGTCTGATTGCTTGTTTATATAAGACTTTCTGTTGATTGCCCAATATAATGAAAGACACAACACCTGGTTATGATATTATGAATGTTGAACAATAGCCCAAAATAGGCAAATATCAGGAACTGCCAGCATCCTATTTGTTCTAAAAATAGGAAAATTGCTCCAGGGTTCAACTATGTCCTCAATCATACCTAAGACTTAAATTGATATTGTGTCTTCTTCTTCTGTCGAGTTTCCTCAGGTATAAACTCAACATTGGCAGACGACATCCCTCTTCAGCATGCAGATTTCGATCTCCTTGGTGTTAACAAGCATGTGTCTCTATGCAACAGATCTACGTAAGTTAACTGTTGTCCTCCTCTGGTAGCTCTTCCATGTAATGGTTCTCATGAGATTATTGCCTGCTAGGTTTCTGTCTCTTATTCAATGGCTAGCCAACGTCATCCTTCTCAGATAGTTTTGGTAGTCTGTCGTAAAGTTTCCTATTTGTCAGTCTTTCTTGCCCTCTTGACATTTAGAACCATCCTCAGCATTCTTGTGTAACTTCCATCCAATCTTTTCTCCATGTCGGTTGTGAGCGTCCAGGTCTCTGGACCATATAATAGGACTGGTTCTACTCTTTTTCACTTTTCAGCTTTGCGGACTTTCTACATTGTCAAATCTTCTTTATTCTATGAAGTGCTCTCCAAGCATGTGCTTTTCTCACATTAATTGTTTACATCAGTTAGGTGATAACTACTGCTATGAGCGTAGGGGATATTTTACTTTTCTTGTTAGGATAGTGGAGGGGCATGTTTTTTTCCTCCATACAATATTCCCAAATATTAAAATACATCAAAATTTTGGACATGACCATATATCGTATTCATACCAATGACCACTGTCGTTCGTATTTCACAAAGCCTAACCTATATGGCCTATGGAATGATACTATAATACTATAATACAGGAACTACACTACTTTCCCAACCCCTCCGCTAACACCCCCACCCCCTCAACTAGCCCAAATTCATCCTTTCAGTTTCAGACATGATAACGTTTGCATAGGCTTCAGCACTGCAGATTCCAATTCATAGTCATCACATAGACTTGGTCAAAGTAGGCTGCAATGTTAAGACCAAAATCAACACATAGGTCTACAATCCTCAACAAAACTAGCTGATGTACTTATATTATTAAGGTGGTAGCGTGGAGACTGCATTTTGTTACAGTACTGGATAGGACAGTGGGTGCTCGGTTGATCAAATAGGCATCAGTTGCTAATGAATTTTTCTCTTCCATCATTCCTCTTGTGGACTGTAGCCATATCTGTTTGGAACTATACCCCAGTAAAGTAGTTAGAAGTAGGCCTTCTAGTAGTAGTGAGCTAACATTATCACATAACCCACGCAGAAATAGGCCTAAGATGGCTTCCCAAGTAGGTTATGGTTGATATTAGTAATCTAATCCAAAGCCTTGTCACTTTTCAAGACAACCTGTACATGGTATATATGCCTGTACAAATGTTGACTAAATAAACACATCACTTTTGTCAAATGCTTGATTACATGATGTATAATTGCCAAATTCAAGTAAAGATTGTTGTTTTTGTTCTAAATAAAATTTAGAACCAAAGTTTGTCCTGCCAAGTTAAACAATTTCACGGTCACAGTTTTGCTGGGAGACTATAACCCAAATTTGTCATTGAAATTTTTGAAATGGCAACACTGCCAAAAATATGGAATTGTAGAAAATGCGTGCATGGTATAAATCTTTACTGACATTTATTATAACTATGAAAATTTCCACTTACGTAGGAAGACATGGAAGTGGAAGTGCGTCATGAACGCCCCAGAGAATCCCATGTAGCCAAAAGCGGTCTCGTCGATATCCTCTCGATAATATTCAAACAGGGGATCGCCGTCGTTTTCCAAGTCGGACTTCAGGAAGACTCTGATGAAGTGGTCGATGATCGTGATGACGTAGTGGGTCTCGGTGTCGGGGTTGACTAGGTCATGATCATTCTCATCAACATATTTCAGGTAGCCACAGTCTCTGCAGTTCCTGGCGAATATGGTGTGCTTTTTCAGGGCGCCGATTCCTGTGGTGGAAATAATTATGATCTCATTTGTGAAAATGAACTATGCAGTGTGTGCATTAAAAATATTTGTACAGTCATGTGGGTTGATTGATAACCAGATACATCCCGTGGTGACAAAAGGCCTTTTTACACACGAGCCAGAAGAACTCTCGCAGCCTGTACCCTGGAGAACCAACATCAGGGTGTCGTGTAAACCAGGTTCTTTCATGGTCTGGCTCCGAGTTCCTGGCCTCGATCGAGCAGTATAGGGTCAGGCCGCTGATGGAACCGAGACCACCCACTGCACAGAGTTTTGCAAAGTCAATTTCGCCATGTGAAAGGGGGCCAGGGCCGAGCCGCAAGATTCCTATATTGCCACTCCCATAACGTGAACGTGAACACATTTTTCATTATAACTATTCAATAATGAGACAGTCCTATATTTAATCTCATATAAGTAGTATATGTTTCTTGTTTTATTATATTGTAATCTCAAGTGGCGACACCGGAAATTTCCCCTGTTGACCCCATTTCCAAGTAATTCTGATCCAACCGAGTCCTTCTGGTTTGCACGGCCGCGAGAGAACTCAACATCTGGGTTCGTCTCAGTCCTTCTGGATCCCATGTGAGAAGGCCTGAAGAGGGTGAAACCTCAATGAAACAAAAACGACCAGTACTGGGAAGAAATTTACAAATTTGTTAAGACATTAATTACCCTTAAAGGTCAAGCGACATGCAGCAGATTTCCTTCAAATTTGCACAGAATAAAAGACTATATATGTCAAAACCTTATTCTCCAAACTTGGAGTTTCGCACTTGTTTCTTCATTGTTTTAATTTGGTTAATTACCAAGACATTCCGTGAGTTGGTTGCCATGTCATAGTGTATGCAGTACTTATTTGTTACAATACTAATGTTGTTCATTTGTACTGTGTCATTCTGACTGGGTAAACGAATGACGTCATTTTTTACGTACAGAGACAATTTAGCGGATTTTTGCGGGTTTTTGTGACTTAATTGAAGGAAAATACAAGTAACTATTCAAAAATGAGTTTAATAAATATGTGTGCTGCCTCCCGTGATGTCACAAGAACTATTACGTAACAGTACTTTTTATCCATTTCGACTCCTTTGGCGACCAAAAATGGACGCGGAGTTGGTATTTTCTCGACATGCTAAATATTTCATTTTGAATTATTGAAAGTCAGTCAGTGGCGGAGCCCGATTTTAGCGTCAGGGGGAGCGAAAATATAAATATAGGTGCCACCCCTTGGCTGGAGTGCATTTACACAAATCTGGTCAAAAATTGGTCAATTTTGCACAAAAAAATCTGCTACTGAAGTCAGTTCTACGTGTCGCTTGACATTTAACTGCTTTTGATCTGCAAGTGATATCTTGGTATGATTATTTTCATGGAAGGTACAAGGATCTGGAGAAAAATGTGAAAAATATTTATGTTCTGAAAGTGCTCGAAAAAGTGTATGAAAACAACCACATAGCATTGAGTGATCATGCAAGTGAATGTTGTTGTCACAGTGTGTACTATAATACGTACCAACTCAAATCATTCCTTCAGCATCACCCTTGGATTGGGAAGTGGCGACGATCACCTCTCCATCACCCAAGATGGTGAACGCTCATAAGGCTTCATTTGAAATGGCGAGTAATGATTCTAGAATTTGTATGATTTCTATGAAACTACCTTAATAGTACACATGTCAGTACGTGATACATACCAACTACAATCATACCATCGGCGTCACCCTTAGGTGGCAAAGCAACGACCATCACCTCTCCATCAGCCAAGATGTTAACTCTTTTAGGGCTTCATTTGACATAACCAGTAATGATTCAAGAATTTATGATTTCTATGAGACGACCCCAACGGTTCACATGTTCATCTCAACAATGTCAGTACGTAATACGTACTGACTACAATCATTCCTACAGCATCATCCTTAGATGGCGAAGCAGCAACCATCACCTCTCTATCAGCCAAGATGGTGAACTCTCTTAAGGCTTCCTTTGACATGGTTAGTGAAACATTCTAGAATCTGTGGGATTTCTATAGCCTTAATTAGGGGAGTGGAGGGTGACGGGAGGGGAGTGGAAAGTGAGGGGATAAGGTAGATTGAGTGACCGCTCTGCACTATAGAGGCATGGGTTTGAATCCCACTTGTGCTTCAATTATTTACTTGTCAAAGGGTGCACTGTAGCTGCTGATGGTTTCGCAGTTTCTGAGTTTTCAATGGAAGCAATCAACATTGGTTTCGTTCGGCATACCTGCTCTGCAGTGATAATGGACAGGTTGCTACCACCTCTTTCAGCATTTAGGAAAGAGGCCAAAGACTGAGAGTTTCACTCACGTCTGTCGGATGGGTTCATTAAATGGTTTTCCTGGTAGCTGGATGGGTTTGTGATAGTTACACGCCGGCCTCGTTATTCTCTGAACGATGTTCAAAAAGAGAAGGCGAGTCGTCACTGATATTCATCCATGATCAGTTATCATCAGGGTTCCTCGAGGAGCCACCTGTGGCTTCCTGCATCCGTAGAATTCTAAACAAAACTAATTGTACACATGAATGCAAACCTCAACAATGTCATGATGTAATGCTTACCGATTTCAATCATTCCTTCGGCGTCACCCTTAGATGGTGAAGCCGCAATGATGACTTCTCCGTCAGCTAGGATGGTGAACTCTATGTAAGCACCACCTCCCTCGCGCCTCATCTCTGTGTAGTGGTACTGGTAGGCTTGGTTGATGTCGTGAGTGTAGTATACACCACCTAAGAAAAAATACATTGTAATGTTTTTTCATTTCATTTATCATTTATCTCTATCTTCTCATCTCAATATAGTAATACTGGTAGGCTTGGTTATGCTATAGGTGTAGTACACAAAACAAATACATGATAAACATCTCTATGTAGTGATATTGGTTGGTTTGGTGATGTCAAGAG
This sequence comes from Psolus chitonoides, assembly GCA_027564615.1. Classification (NCBI taxonomy): domain Eukaryota; kingdom Metazoa; phylum Echinodermata; class Holothuroidea; order Dendrochirotida; family Psolidae; genus Psolus; species Psolus chitonoides. The sequence continues at coordinate 4,672 of JAODUJ010765956.1, read as the reverse complement.
CAGGAATGTAGCTTGTTTGTAGGGACGGATATACTCTTTTTTGCACAATTATAGTAGTTGATGATAGGTTGGAGAAGACTCCCTCTCTGAGCCAGTAGTGGTTCATAGGGCCAGTGCTTATATTTGGTTTCTGTGACGTGAAGCAGAGTATAGTATGAAACTCCCCCGGGACAACCCCAGGATAACCCAAGCCGAAGCTAGTACCCATTTTCAGCTGGGTGGACTGGAGCGAGCGGAGTAAAGTGTCTTGCTCAAGAACACACTGTAGTGCCACAGGCAAAACCTTGAGGTTGGGAGTGGCAAGCCATATCGCAAGGCTACTACAAACTCCTATGTCACAAAATAGTTCTTCCAGCAGGACGATGGCTGTGAGCATGCAGCTACACGTCACTCCCTACACTAGCTATTGGTAATCTTTACAAAATTCAAATGTAAAACTCCCGCCACTAAATTTGTCCTAGCTATAACCCTGATCGTAGTGTATAACCCACCACCCAATAAAGATGAATAATGTACATAGGCTAAAATATTATTATCAAGGACTCATCATCTTCGGCGTAACATCCATTTAAAGCTACTTCCATGGATTGGATGGGTACGAATGATTTTCTTCTGAGTCATTCAAATCGAAAAAGGCAAATTCTGCAGCAAAAGAGCAATTTATTTCACAAAAGTGGGGGAGGGGGGATGTTCCCTCTGGCCCTCCCAGTTCTGCCACACATGTCATCAACAGATCACTCTCTGCACAACCCACAGAATTATAAAAAGGAGAAGGCAAACACAGTGATAGCCCATACACTTAACGAGTGTTTCTAGCCTAGTGTTATGTCACGTGGTGTTCGATAGGTCAAATGTGGCCATTCTCTGCATTGAACTACACAGTGGACAATCACGTATTATTTTCTGTGTTTACTTTGAAGAAACCTAAAAAATTGGTGATAATCTGTAATCTGCTCCATTTCAGATGATTTCTGCACCAAACACTTACGCAAAATATGAGTAATTCATCTTTTTGCCCTGAGCACGTGGATCATGCGCACGTTCTCCACACTGTTCATATTATGCGGTGGGCACTTAGCTTTTAGGCGGTACATCAGTAGTGTCTCATGACGTCATTCTCCTTTTTATAATTCTGTGGCACAACCTCATATCCCACAACTTCCCAGGTCCCCCTTCGACTTTTGCACCAGCAATCTCTGCAACTACTAACCTATCACTAGCTGTTCGTCCATTCATTCCTAATGATTATGCCACCAAGCTTTTGTTTCTGAATTATAAATTGCCAAGATCATGCCAAAATCAGCCAGTCAGATTGAAGGAATGTTTTAGATGATTGATGGGGTTAAAACTACAATGTAATATTTTAGCATGGAAATTTCAGGAAAATAACAAACAAAGATAATTAAAGGAAACGTACCTCGGGCTTGAGAGTAGTAGTAGTATTTGTAGACCATCCAATAATAGATGGCGCTTTTTGAGTGGATGCCGCTTTCAAAGAAAGCGAAGCGGATCTCTGGAACAGATCCTTCCCAGGACATGAACTCTAGCGATCCGACCTGTCCGACGCGGATGGCTCCGCTCCTGAAGGTGATCCAGAACTGTAGGTAGTTCTCAGATTCCAGGAGGTTGGTTGTTTCAACTTCTTTAAGGATCGAGCCACCATATTTGATGTAAGACTTGGTGTTGCCTTCACCTCCAAGAACTGTAAAACAAATATATATCCATATGTACAAATAAAAATGTCACTGTGACCTTGCTGAGTGGGACATGTCCCCTACTGATGTTTTGAGTTGTGTGAAATGAAAAGAAAAGATCAACATGGCCATGAGACCCACAATCTGTGGATTAATCTTGGACTTAAATATGGATGGTCATAGGACATTTTTTTTAAAAGACTCTTAGCCGTCTTAGCGTTGAGTTCAGATTGGTCCATCGTAGTTGTAACATTTATGTAATGCTATTGGCTGGACTATTGTTTTGAGTATGATATAGACATCGACTCATTGTAATAATTTGGAATTCAATCAACTGAATTTATCATATTGATTAAATTCATTCAATTGAGATAAATTGAATTTTTTTGTATAATAATATTGTAAGATGTGAAAGAAATGGCTGAATATGATCTATTCCAGGGTTGTGCAACAACTGAATTACCATATCATCGAATAAAGCTTGCCAAGTATGTACTAATCTATTGAAATGTGTTCAAGCATGCATCCACCAAGGCAGCGCTTCCCTGTCTGCCTGTATGGGAGGCACACTCTGTGTTTTCTTGCCACGGAGTTGGAATACAGTTATATCTTTATGTTATGCACAAGTTGTGTTGTACATAGTTATTATTTTGATATACTGTAGAACTTTATATTTACATATACTATCTGCCTTGCTTACATTTGGTGGCAGTGGTGGGATAGTAGTATATGTAATTATCAATGATAATAATAATAATAAATTGAATTTATAGCAAGAATGTGCATTTATTTCTACACCGTTATGTCCACTCAGAATGAACAAGGTCGGTTTATAATATTTATTGGAGTCACACAAAATTATGGAACTTGCGTTCTGTTCATGGGTTGTCAAATCTTTCTAAAAAGTAATATTTTCATAGGCCACCGACAAGATTTACAGTTCCAGGCCGGTTTCATCACAAATTGGGCAATTCATGAGAAGAAACTTCAATGGAGTATTTATTAATACGTAGGCCTCTGTCAGTCCATACAGAATATATGAATGTACCCTAAAGTGTGCCTGGTTTGAAATGTCTCAAGGAGGACCAGCTGTTGCCCATGTAGCATGACATGCATCTCTCTATTCCCATCACCACCCGTGTACATAATTAGCACTTGGGTGGAGAGAGGCAATCGAGGCAAAGTGCCTTGCCTAAGGACACAATGGAAAAGCTCAGTGGTTGAAGGAGGATTTGAACTCGCAACCTTTCGATCCGAGCTACCCGCCCCTCATCGGATTCGTTAATGACTAACAATAGCCGAGGGCTTCATGATTCCTCACCTTTGGACTTAAAACCTGATTTTGTTTGACCTCTGTTGACTTCAGATGACCTTTGACCTCAATGAAGCAACAGGGTCCATGTACTAACTATTTTGAACACACATACCAAGTATGAGCTCAAATGAAGTTTGCCCTACCAAGTTACGGTGGTTACAAGGTTTTCAGTGTTTGACCTCTGTTGACCTCTGACCTCAACCAAAAACAATAGGGAGCATGTACTAATTATGATGAACACACATACCAAGTATGAGCTCAATTGGAGTTTGCCCCATAAAGTTATGGTGTTTACAAGCTTTTCAGTATTTGACTTCTGCTGACCTTTGACCTCAACCAAAAACAATAGGGAGCATGTACTAACAATGATGAACACACGCACCAAGTATGAGCTCCATTGAAATTTGCCCCTACCAGGTTACGGTGGTTACAATGTTTCCAGGGTTTGACCTCTATTGACCTCTGATGATCTTTGACCTCCACTGAAACAATAGGGACCATAACCTTACTATGGTGAACACACATACCGCGTATGAGCTTAATTGAAGTTTCCCCTATCAAGTTATGGTATTTACAAGGATTCCACAGTGGTTGACCTCTGTTGACCTCAGACAACCTTTTACCACTACCAAGAACAAACAGGATCATGTACTCACTATGAGGGACATACATACCAAGTATAAGCTTAATTGAAGTTTTCTTTATCAAGTTATGGAGTTTGACCTCAGAGGACCTTTGACCTCCACCAAAAACAATAGGGACCATGTACTCACTATGGGTAATCCACCAACCAAGTACCAAGTAGGTCAGGTATCATGTTTACAAGATTTGTCACATACACACACACAGACAGACAGACACGCGTGACTGCATAGATTCGTTTTGCCTCTGGCGAGGAATCAAAAAGTGAAACATATAGGATTTACATTTTGTGAGAGAAAGGTGTTTTTTAGAACCTAAACAAATTTTGGCTTTAAATCACTTACCGATCTCAAAGTGGGCACCACTGGTGGAGGACGACTCGGATAGAAGAATGACGGCATTCGCCTCAGCTTTGATGCCGAAGTTGATCTGTCTCTCCTCGGAAGATAGGGCCGGAGTCCCCACGCTGTGAGAGAACGTGTTGGTCTGGAAGAATGTACGTAGGATGGTACCTGTCATGAACAAAACACACAAAAACATTTATCAGATGATATTTAAACAACCTTAGCCCAATCAGTGCTACAGGCGGATAAATCGATGGGGGCCTCTAGAGTGAAAAACGGGTGACGGCGGGCACCATTGTATGCACATTCCAGCAGGAATGTAACAGTTACACCCCTCCCGCGCCCCTGGACATGCTTGACGAACTCCAGCTGCAGCACAGTGTCGAGCACTGTGTGAACTAGTAAAGATGTGTCTACTGGCTTGAAGAATCCAGTAGGGAAAGGGTTACCTTAGCCAATGTTATTACGAGTATCACCACGGAGACTGTCCTATCATTATGTGGACGGCGCCTTTCCTTTACTCACACTGCGAATCTATCCATATCCCATAGCTTGAGGGCCGTTGGGGCGATATGATGACAAGACACAAGCTTTCCACATTTCACGATCTTCAGCTGTTCTTATGACCTGGTTGAAGTCCATCCCAGTCCAGGTTTTTATGTTGTCAGTCCAGGTTT
>JAODUJ010764845.1:0-13528 GCA_027564615.1 Psolus chitonoides | reverse complement strand
GCGCATTTATCCACTTTTTAACAGAGGTGGGATTTTTCTCCGGGGAGGGGGGGGGGGGGGTATCTTTTGCAATTCACGTATCATATTATTATATTAGTAAAATTTCTTTTATTGGCTATCCGATTATAATAGATCGATTGTTGATAATCCTTAAACCCTAACCTCTAATCCTAACCCTAATGGCCAATCAGAAAAGTGCGCTTCAGCTGAGTATGGATTCCTCTCTTATATCTGATTTCATTTCGGACTTTTTCGTGACCCATGCACATGAAAATACCATCACATTATTTTTTGTAGTTAATAAGACATAAATAGTTTGAAAAACTTAGATGGTGCACTTCAGTGGCGTAACTAGGAGGGACCGGCCCCGGTGCAGCTATAGGAAGAAGCAGAAGTTCACAAATCACCAAAACATGGTTGTGGCTTGGGCGAGCAATTTTGGACATTTGACACCTCTAAGCGTCCAGATATGGCACTCCAAAGGAAGGTGGAGTGTTCGTCGATTGAGGGGTGGGGTGAAGGATTCTCGAGCTAATATATGGTAGCCTGCACTTTGATAATACTGTACTACATCGTCCATCCTCCGGGCCGTCTTAACAACATTATAGGTCTTTAGGCAAACAATGTACTGGGGGCACTTACCACTAGCAGGCCAGCACAGAACTGCGCGCAAAGCACAGTTGTAATTTTACTCTTTTCCTATACGATTTGGGTTACATAGGCCCATGGGCGTGGATCATGGGGGGGGGGACAAGGGGGACGCGTCACCCTCACTTTAAAAATGCTCCCATTGACTTTATGTTTTTCACACAGTATTTTTTTAGGGTAAAGTCCCCCACCACTTTTGAAAATGGATCTACGCCCATGCATAGGCCATACCGGGCAGAATGAAAAACAAAATGTTGCGTAATTTCAATTTTTCAAACCTGTCCTTCAAAGATTAGGTTGGGTTAGTTCCTATGGTGGAGCCTTCTCCCGAGCCTATATGTGGCTCACAAGGTCGGTGCTTAAATCCGAGTTCCACGACGTGAAGCGGACGAGTATGTGACTTTTCTCCATGATGGGACGCCAGTCCATTGCTGGATAACTCTTAGCCGAAGCTAGTGCCCATTTTCAGCTGGGTGGACTGGAGCAGTCGAATTGGTGTCACCGTAGCACCACATGTGGGATTCGAGCTCACAACCCTTAGATTGAGAACCGCGAGCACACCGCTAGGCCACTGCGTCCTTTAATAGTTTGAGTCAGATATCGAGGGACGTTGTGGAGACAGTGTCTTTTTTTGGGAGGGGGGAGGGGTGAAAGCCCAGTTTTGTCTTCTGAGAATTTTTTGAATAATTAGGTATCCCTAAATGCTGCTGGTATATTTTTCATCTTTTTAAGTCAATTTTTCTCTTTCTTTTTTGGTTAGACTGTTCGATATTTTCATTTTTTATTAGAGCGAATCAAGACATTCTACAAAAAAAAGGGAAATTGAGCCCTCTCCATTGATAAATTTCCACATACAATCACATTAGTCAGAATCATAGGTTACCCAAACCTGGTGTCAGGAGATTTTGGAGTCGGGAATGTTTACAATTTTCCGGCTAATGGTGAAGACTCCGTTTAGCCGACAAATATTTTATGTCTATTTACCAGTAATCTGGGAGTGGGGTCTAAGGGCAAGGACCGCGGAGATGCCATGGGCATTTGGGCCGCCTTAAACTGGTATTTGGGCCGCCTTGAACTGGGAAAAAATTATGTTATTTTCTTGAACATATTGGGCTGCTTCAATGATTAGCCCCCCCCCCACTTCAAAATTGGCTCCGCGGCCCCTGAAGAGTAGGGTGTCCCCTTCCTCTTGGATAATTGTTTGAATAATTAAGTGTCCTTAGATGCAATCTGCTGCTATATTTTTCATCTTTTGAAATCAATTTGTTTATGTTCAAGAATTATCAATTATGTGGTTACTGTGTCCGATATTTTCATTTATAATTTGGGAGGATCATGAAAATTCTACCTAAGAGGGGAATTGAGCCTTCTCCATTGAGAATTGTTCATATAGCCTATAATTACATTAATCAGAAATGTAGGTTACCCAAAACTAATGCTGAAGCTAGGAAATTTCCCATTTTACGGGGGCCCCCGTGTTTGGGGGGGGGGGGGGGGGGAACTCCGTTTTTCGACAACTAATCTTATGTTTATTGACAAGTGACCTGGGATTTGGGAGCGGGGGTATCCCCTTCCGTTTTGAGAATTTGTTTTGATAATTAAGTGTCTTTAGATGCAATCTGGTGCTATATATTTTTTTTTTAAAGCCAATTTTTATGTTCAAGAATTGTGTTTTTTTGGTTAGTCAGTCCGAAATCTTCATTTTTAATTAGAGCGGATCAAGACATTGTACCAAAAATGGAAATTGAGCCTTCCCCATTGAAAAATTTTCACATACAATTAAATAAATCAGAAACGTAAGTTACCCAAAATTGGAGCTGAAGTCAGCAATTAGGCCATTTTACGGTACCCATAGCGCCGAAATTGAGTGGAGATTAATAATTTGCGCTTTGTAATACGGAACTGTCCTGTTTTAACTTTCACCACTGTGTTGAAAATTTAAACGGGGAATTGCACTATTCAGTTATAGCCTGGCCTATCCAGGGAGAACTAGAGCTTATGAACTGATATGACGACGAATTCGACAAGGGCACTGTTATGGCAGTACATAATTACATACAAAAACAACTTGCATCGTACATCGGTGACTTATCAGATGAAAATCCAGAACCTAAAATAGCCCTAAACCGACAAAAACAAAAGTCTGCCTACCCTTTCCCGCTTTCCTTTTCCCTTCATCATCTTCCCCTTCCCTTTGCAACTTCTCTTCCCTTCCCTTTTCTTCTTTCTCTTCTCCCCCTTCTTTTCCTTCAACTTTCCCCCTTTTTGCCGACAGGCCATCAATTTGTGGAATCCAACCAAATCATTAGGGGATGGAGGGGGGGGGGGGGGTGACACCCACGCGCTTTTTCACCGTAAAAGCTACTGGCGATAATCACGGACGGACAACTGCAAGTATTAAGTACAAAATCATGAACAAGCAGCATCACATTAACATGTCCGTTTATGAAAGTTGTTATCAGTTTTCTAATATCACAGCTCACAAGACGGTTTTATTACCACGAGAGTGTGACTGAACATCGACCTACATAAAAGCTAACCTATTTGTCTATTTTTTCTTTCTTAAAAAGAAGCTCGATGAGTTTGCATTCCAGTCAAGGAGAGGAGACTAAACTGATTTTATTTGTTAATGAGATCATTCACTCTAATCAGGCAATCTCTAAAGTAACTTCACTTTCAGGAAATTTTGTAGCAGTAAGAAGCTACAAATGTTGCATTGCTTGAAATTCAAAAGTTTGGGGAACACTTTTATGTAAATTAGGCTAGGCCTCTGTTCTTCGTGGAACGACATTAATCTTCAAAACAAAGATGAATCATTTTTTATTCTCTTTCAGACAAGACTAATTGTTTTTTGGCTAGTCCCACAAACTCATCGACCTCCTTTAAAAAGCGGTTTCCACTACTGATTTAGTTGAAAACAAATATTTGAGCTTGGCTGAAGCCCGCCGCCTTGGCCGACAAGGGCCCCGACCATTCCACAAATGGATGGTAGAAATACACTTTTGATTTATATAATTATATTTAGCGCCTATTTTGCGGGTCCATTCGTTGTCAAGATGAATAGTAAGGGTCCCAAGAACGGACTTCTGTTGACTTCTGTACGTCTTTCTATTTTACTAGGCCCGACGTCCGATTGAAGGGCCAATTGGACTTTTAACAACCTATGGACCATTTGAGGTATGTTACTGGACTGGCTGCCTAGTGGGCCTGGCGGCAGAGTAAAGAAGGGCCATCTGGATATCTAGATTAATAAGCAATATGGACCATAAATGGGGTCCGTTTGGTTTACTGACAGTACGTTTAATATTGATACTAGCCGCTTCGTCTGGGTAGTTTATCGTATACATGGTTACTTTTTACTTTTTTTTCCTTGCTATATTTATTCAATTGGAGAGAGATAAAGATACAACTTGTTGCGTTGTGTTTATTACACATTGGGATTTACAAGCATACCAATGACAGCAACTTCATCCTGTATATGGGACCAGGCAGCAACTTCAAAAAGACCCGGGACCGAAAATGAATTATTCATGTGAAGAGAGACAAGGATTACACTTTTGGTCTTGTGTCTGTTACACATTTGAACTTTTCCTTCCATTTCTCTGTTTAACCCTTTATACCATGTCTGGACCGTATGTAACTCTACCTCTTCCCCTTGGCCACGCAAAGCTCGAAACTGCCAGTAGAAGCCGATTATTTCGATCAGGGGTACAGGGGCACTGGGGCGTGAAGCCATGGGCTGATGCGAACAAAAAGGGCGGCCTTAATCCTCTCTCGGCCATTGTCGCGAGAGGCAAATTCCACCCTGCTTAATGACAGCCGTGGGTTGAAGCTACTTCTATGTCTGTATTCTCACCTCAGTTTATATATTTATGTGTGTACGACGCGACTGGGAAGCTTGATGGGTTCCCGGTATGACGTCACATGAAGTAACGAAAAAAAACAAAGTTGTTCGGAGTAAGAGCATTTTCAGTCGGGAAAATAGTCTTTTAATTTCGGAATGAATAAAAAAATCGTAAGAGATGAACGTGGTGGATATGTCTTTCCGAAGAGATGTTTTGACATTTTTTGGTCGATTCAGATCATGAATTTTACGGGGCATGGGCTAATATAATTATCATGTTATATTTTGTAAGCCCTCCTATGGAGTGCCAAATGTAACGTAATGTCAGCATGTCATAACAAAAATTAGCATTTCATGAACAAATCAGCATTTCAGACAAAAAAAACAGCATGTGCCCAAAATAAACATCCAAAAAACATAAGCATAACGATGCCGTGTTAACATACTGAAATATAATTCGATATACTGATTCTATTTGGGAAATGCTGTTTTTACTGACATGATTTTTTTCCGGTCATGCTGTTTTTTAATCAATTAGTTAATTCAATTAAGGAAATTATACGTAACTTTAAATAGTGCTGTGAGATAAAGGGTTAGACATCCTGATTTTTTTCTTCTGACAAAGTGAATTTGTTGACATTGTCAGTGATGAACCTAATAAATGAAATAAAATAAAATAAAATAAAAGACGAACATTTACAGCAGATCTTGTGGCTCTCTTCTCTGTCTCCGTCAGCTCGAATACCTCTACGTAGATCAGTCCGCCTGGTTTTATCCGCTCGTTTATGTTGGGGGTGCCACGTTTCATAAACCATGCATGGAAACTGATACTTCTAACGCCGAGAGGAAATGTACGGAGGCCGAGAAGGGATACGTGTCGGGTTATGTGCGTGGCGGTTTCTGTGTCCAGTTAAGTGACCAGTTAGGTGGCGGGTTATGTTCGTGTCGGTTTCAGTGTCGAGTAAGGTGGCAAGTTAGGTGACGAGAAAATTGTGGCAATTTCGGATTTCGGTTTTAAAGCCGTATTTCAGTATCCAAGTAGCTATGGAGAAGCGGATTGCACCATAAAAATCAGCATCAAATTATCTACCAGATACACTATTGCAATCTTTCATTTTATTCCAAATTAGAAGAAAATAAGATTTTTCAGTTTGCCGGTTTTTGGTTTCACTGTCGTATCTCAGTAACCGAAACAGCTACGGAGAAACGGATTGCACCATCGTAACCATGCAGCATTACGTTGTTGATCAGATACACTATTGTAATTTGAAATTCAAAACGAAACAAAATCAAGATGTTTCGGTTTTTAAGTTTTTGGTTTTACTGTCGTTCAGTAACCGAATCAGGGTCAGAGAAACGGATTGCACCAACGTAATCAGCATTAAATTGTCTACCAGATACGCAATTGTAATTTCATTTACAACAAAACAAATATAACAAGATAGCTGCCAAAATTTAAAAATCGCGCAAATCAATTTCTGCTTGGGTAAATAGACCTCGTAGAGTTCAAATCTGCAACATCTTACACCCGATCTTATTCCATTACGTAGATATGATTTATCGCAACAAATTCGATCAATATTTTGCTTCGTGTAAAAGTTGCTCAACATTTACATTTTCGGGTCGATTCGCGGCTTCTAAAGGGGAGAAACGCATATTTTATGACATATCTTCGTGAACTCCTGACCGACTTGTCTAATTCTGACATAGTAATTCTACGGCACGGTTCCAACGAGCCTACTCCTGAAACGATAGCATATTGCGTTATTGAGTTATGATCACCTAAAAAAATGCTAAAAGGGTCCTTTTTAAACCGCCATATATCAATAACTGAATCGGCTTTAGAAAAATGTATTACACCATTGTGATCAGCATTAAATTCTCTGATTACAACGAAATTGGAGAGATTTGCATTTTTCAGCTATCGACATTTTGTCTTTCATATATACGAGTTAGAATAATATAGACTGCAATAGCTCAACCGATGGAAAATTGACTGCTGATCACGATAGTGCAATCCGTGACGCCACGTATACTTCTCGGCTTCCGTAACACTCTCTGCAACCAGCGGACAAGTGTACAAATTTGCCAACAAACCGCGAAAGTATCGACAAAACACAAATTTTAACCAAAGGTGGGGGCAAAGGTGGTTATGCTGGCCAATCGCGGCACGAGAGGAAGGGGATGGGAAGGCTGCAGCCTCATCCGGACAGCATATACGCTCCTTCTTTGGGCATTTGCGGGTAAACTTGTGTCATATTTTGATAGAATACCTGGGAATTTTGGGGCAATCGAATCGAAATTAGTCCCGTACGCTTATGGCTGCAACTGAGGTTTAACATCATCGCCAAATGCTGTGCCATGCACAATTGTACATCACACATATAAATCGTAAATTAACCACTCTAGACAGTGAACTAACCACACATATTTAGGAATAGGAATAATAAACAGTAAACTGAACTGGTCCAATCACATCGGCCTCACATCGAAACCTGCTGAACTGATTGTCTGCATATCAGTGTTGTAGTCGAGACCAGCATATCCGAGACCGAGACCGAGACCAGAGGGTATCGAGACCGAGACCAGGAGCAGAACTTTGAGACCGAGACCGAGACCAATAGGGTCCGAGACCGAGACCGAGACCAAATGTACAAATTTGTATAGAAAATGAAACAAACTATTCAACTCTCTGAAAACCTTTTTACACGACTGTATTACCTTCTACAAACGACTGTATCACCGAGAGTGCATCAGCTCAATGATATTATGTAATATGTATACCTGTTTTCTGTTGTATACCAAACAATAATAACAACTTAACCGTTACATAATTAGTTACTTAACACAATCATTAAATCGGAGTCAGTGTTACAACTGTTCAGCATCGATTACCCGGTGCACATTGCCTCATAGGCGTGAAATTTTTGTTAACTGGGGCGTTCATCAGTGTCAAATTTATGCGTTTACGCATTGTACATCAAAGTAAATACAGGAGTGTGTTTGCCCAACCCACAGAAAAATTAGTCACACAACTTTAGTAAGTAGTAAGTACTAAGTACTGGCAGTTCACACTTCACAGAATGCTCTCGTTGCACTTCAGGAACATCAGTGTTGAAAGCATTTCTGCAGAGAGGCGTGCTCGATGTGGGCGCATAATTATGCCACCCCTGCTGAAAATCCTCTCCACGGGTGCTGAGGAAGCAGGGACAGACAGGACCTTGTAAGCAAGTTTGTACAGGCTCGGCAGCTTAGTTGACATGTCCTGCCAGAACTTTAGGGGAGTAGTGTTGCTTGGACAATGACACGCCTCATCGAAGTACTTGACCAGCTGCCTCCTTGTGGTAGTCTCTGGTACAGTGCCCCCGCTTCGGTTCCTGTGACGGGTGTATTTGGCCATGAGTCGCGGAACCTTGGGTGGGACCTCTTCATCTTCCTCACTTGAAGCATCATGTCCAGTGGCAGCCCTGGCAGGTCCCTCCTCAACCAAATGGCAGGACTCGGCCTCTGTGATAATCATATCTAAATGAAGAAAAGTGACAAAAATACTTTGTAATAATTTTTTGTTTAATTGGTGGAAGTACTGGAAGATAGGTGTTCAAAATGATCTTGACAAGATCTCCAAGTGGTCTTAGTTCTCAATGGCAACGTTGGTTTGTGCATGGCCATGCATGTTATCATAATCATATACAGTTCAGTTTAACGTCTGATATCCATGCTAGCATGGGTTAGACGAGAAATTCAACGGCATACCTTCCTTCACTCGACCTTATTCTGGGATAAGGTACGGTCTATACCTTCAGTTGCAAGGTCACTATGCTCAACTACCGTCCAAGTCTTCCGAGACCTACCTCTAGTCCTCTACTATGCTGGTTTGTCACTGTGACTCCTTAACCCAGTCACTATTATCCACCCTTTCGAAATGACTGAACCACCTCAGTCCACCCCTCTGGACAAAATCGCGTATTTGAGCTAGACCCAGATGATTTCTTAACTCCTCGGATGACTCCCTGTCTTTTAGTGTCACGCCAGTGACACACATCCATCTGATCATTCTCGTATCGTTTCATCGTTTCATGTGAAGTATTCGTCCTATCTCTTTTCTCTCTCTAATCATTTCGAAGGAATATTGTGGTCGTCGGTGAGGACTGCTTTTCCTTTTCGTTCCATCACTTACTAAACTAAATGGTGGATAAAGTGTTGCCGATTGGTTACGCACAATACCAATGCATGTTTTCCAAAAACAGTCAAAATGGGGCAACTAAAAGAAAGAGGTCATTTACTAGTAAAGTGAGCCAGCAAATGAAGTTACCAAACTTACCACTATATTCAACTACATTAGAATCACACTGCATCCTCAGATATTATGTACATACAATAGGATCAGTTCCCAGCCACAATGCTGTAATAGATGTTGTTTGGCTCACCTTGTAACATGGCTTTGATCTCCTCTCTGGTACGTTTCATGGAATTGTCATCTTGGTCTGTAACGACATCAATATCGACCCAGTGGAGGCTGAAGTGAGGGTCCAGGACAGTTGACATCAGGTAAACTCTGTCAGCGAAGGGTTCTTCCCTGTCTCCCTCTGGTGGTGGAGCCATCTTACAGCTCTGGAAGATTCCTTTGAATCTCCTCTGCAGGGATCCCAGCAAAGTTGCCACAAGGGGACGGCAATGTCTGACGCTGTCCTTCTTCTTCTTGAGATGGGAACATAGGTCCAAAACAGTCGGCACAACAAGGCTGATAGTTACCATCTTATCGCCTGTGTAAGAAAACAATATATTACAAAATCACCACACAAGTGTAATTTACATGTTGTTGGATCGAGCTCCTGATTCAAGAGATTCCTTCAATAGACAGTAAGTGGAGAACCTGCTCCATCTTGAATCATAATTCATGTACTGTAGGATGGGATCTTGTTCAGAGATCTATGAAATTGAAAGGAAAATCATTCAGCTACATTTCAAAAATTCCAACTACAGCTTCTTTAGGGACTGCTGGCCAAGTGGTCACGGGTGGACTGGATACTGTGAATAGTGAATTTTTTAAATCTCGCTAGTGGCACTGTAACTTAACCCCCCTCATTTGACTGATGGAGTGAATCTCCCAGCTGAGAGAAGTGACAGCACTAGCAACCTGTTCGTCAATGGACAGTTGGACAAAACCAAGATAACTTGACGCAGATTGATACCAAGTATAATCTTGTTCCAATTGACAGCAGTTAGAAGGTGACTCTGACAAGTTTCTCTTCTCACTTCTGAGTCAGATTGATCGATTATTTCAACGGATATGTTACTGACTGTACCTTGTGTTAGGTCTGTTGCCTCGCCAAAAGGGGTCAGGACTTCACTCATCTCACTCAGCTGACTCCATTCACGAGGACTATGTGCCGCCTCCTCGAATCCCCCACTGCATACCTCTACCAGGGTCCTCGTATCCAGAGAGAGAATCGCCTTCAGCTGATGGAGAGTCGAGTTCCAGCGAGTTGCATTGGCCGCAGGAATTGACCTGTTCTTCCCGAAGGCCTCCTCGAACCTTTGGAAGAAAAAACAAAGAAAACACCATTAGAAAATACCACTTCGGTACTAGTTTATTACACTTTACGGTTTACATACTGGCCGACTGTTAATAGCGGCACCAGCCAACCACCTTCTTTCAACCCTCACAGGGCTATTTTGTTGTTCCCGGGTGCCAAACAGTTTCGTCTGAAATCACCTCTGGTCGAATCAAATTGAAAAATCTTCAATTATAACTTGACAGAAATCTTTCATTCCTCAATCAGTTTTTTGAATGATTGAATTATGCATGAATGATAATTTTCATTTTTTTAAAGGTGCTTTCAGTCTTTCAATACTGATGGCGCGCGGTCATGTCCACATCCTGCGAAAACACTACGATAATATGATGTACAGCACTTCAAGCAAATTAAATGCGTCAACATTATATCGAGCGGGATGCTAGAAAACCGCTAGCGGCGCTTTGCGTTGCTTGCAGTATGAAACCTGCGAGTGATTGACCATTGTTTCCGATTAGGTATTTACCAAACGCTCGGTTTGCTTTGCTATCATGGCAGTATGAAAGCACCTCAAAGCTCCAGATGAGATTTGACCTCACTATTTTATGATTGAAATTAAATAGCTCTACCGACTATGTCAATTGCTACCTCCATCACCCTGCACCTCCTCTTTTTGCCTTGTCTAACTCCTAGTTTATCACTTACTTGTCTCTGAAGATAGTGCTGCGATGAAGTAGGGTAGACAGTCTGCTTGCCTTGGCGATAGCAGTAGCCATCCCTCTGGTCTCTTTCAGTCCATCCCCAACAACCAACTGCAAGGTGTGAGCAAAACACGACAGGCGTTGTTTGGAAGACGTCTCGATCACAGCATCCACAAGGTCAATGTCCCCCCCCCCCCTTGCAGCTCCTGCCACAGGGTTTCATCCTCCACCTCATCGACGACGCCATCTTCTTGGGATTGATCCGGTAGTTCGTCCGCAACAGGAAACTTAACCTTGAAGGCAGCCTTCATGTTGGATGCATTATCTGTCACAATGAAGTCCACTTTGTTCTTTATACCGTTATCTTCCAAAATGTCCTCGAAGGCAGCTGAAATGCGGTTCCCAGTATGATGTCCTTGGAACCTCTGGCAACTCAGTAGGAGAGACACTGGCTGCAAAACTCCATCTGGGTTGGGAACGATGGTGTGGACGGTTACGCCAAGGAAGGACCGCATAACACGGTCACTCCATATGTCTGTAGTGATGGACACAGACGGCTGCGGAGCAAGGATGTCTTTGACCTTCTGTTGTCCAGCTGCGTAAAGGTCTGGCAACTTGGAATGGGTCAACGTCGATCTGGCCATTGGGGTATACCTATTAAAGATGGAATAAAAACAACAAACACAACTTAAGTAAAGGAATTCTGTAGGCCATGTGCCTGGGTTGGTTGATTTGAATTGGGCTGATTCGAATCACGATTTAGGTCATAATTTTATGTGAAAAAATAGTGATCTAAATTTGATTTACCTAATTTAAATCAACTTATTTTGATTCAAATCATGATTTAAATCATGATTTTCAAAATAAAAAAAACCAGCAACCCTATCATGTGCAAATTTAGTTGACGCGATGAATGGGTTAGATAAACTTAAGATTAGGGGACAAAGCTGGGGTTTAACAAATAATAAACATGGTATATTGTCTGCAGTTCTTGTTTACTTTAAAAAGGTACAAACATTGCACGAAGTATTTGTTGTAGAATTTTGAAAAGGATGACACCTCCTTCTCTGCACTCAGAGCAAAACTGTATACATGTCCTATGTAATGTTTCTTTGCCCATTGCCATTTTTTTATTACTGATATAGAACTTTGTATTGAGTAAAAATTCTTATAAACTTGGTGATTGCCTGTCATCTTTGAATAGCTTCCACAATACTGTTGATACTGTTTAACTGATAACTCCATGGAAAACTTTTTGTTTCAGTTCAATGAACTGTTGAAATTTGGGATCTCAGTGATCGATTGGAATTTGAGAGAAAGAACATCTGCTGATCATTTGCTTCATGGTGGCCTTCAACGAGTATGATAATTAGCCTCAGGTAATTCAGTATCCCGAATTTGGCAGTATTCATATTCTTACCTTGGCTCCAAAACTTTCATGAACTCCCGGAAGTTAGGGTTCTCAGTGATAGAGAGTGGCATCGAACATCCAATGACCAGATACTTGATTATCGCATCGTTGATCGCTTGTTGGCGTGGATGGGTCAAACGGTACTTCTGGGTTTCAGCAGTTGGTGCAAGGAAACCAGTAATGCTCTGCTGCCCTGCTGGTCTGGGTCCTTTTTTCTACCATGTTCTTCATCGATGTGAGACTGACAAAAAACCTATGTATGCATTCTTGACTGGTGGTGTAGGTGTTGGAAAATCACAAGTATTGAAAGCCCTTCACAATGCTCTTGTGATATACTTCTCAACTGTACCTGGTCATAATCCTGATGATACTCACATTCTCCTCATGGCACCAACAGGTAAAGCAGCTTACGGTATCAAATGAACCACAATACATAATGCTCTACATATACCAGCTAGCCAAGGATTTCATTACACGGCTCTAACAGCTGACAAACCTAATTTCTTACAAGCGAAATACCACAAACTGAAAATAATTTTCATAGATGAAATCTCAATGGTTGGAAATGGTATGGTGAGATACATAGATCAAAGACTTCAACAAATAATGGGGACAAAGACAGCCTTTGAAAATGTAAGCATTATTGGTGTTGGTGAACTCTTCCAGCTGAAACCTGTTTTTGATGGGTGGGTATTTAATGATTTAACCACAGATTATGGTCCACTTGCAACTGATCTTTGGAAGAATAATTTCACAGCATCCGAACTGACTGAAATTATGCGGCAAAAAGATAATCAGGAGTTTGCCCAGTTACTGAACCGACTAAGGGAAGGAAATCAAACAGAACAAGACTTGGATGTACTGCAGGCAAGGCACTTGCCAATAAATGATGTACCATCAAATGACACTCACCTATTTCAAACCAGTATTCAAGTCAATGGACATAACAGTGAAATGTTCGACTTACTAACAACAACGAAAGTACAAATCCCTCCCATTGATGTGGTGACTGGTAATGTAAGCAAAACAGTCAAACAGAAAATATTGAAGTGCATACCTGACAATCCTAAAAAACAATGGGTTTGAAGACTGAACTTTCTCTTGGACTTGGCCAAAGAGTTCATTTATGCCTCAATATAGCAGTTGATGACGGTTCAATCAATGGTGCTTCAGGAATTGTCAAATACATTGAAAATATTCAGTCAAACCAGTTCCATACAATATGGATTCAATTTGATGACCCAAGTGCAGGAAAAATTCTTCGCAGTTCTAAGAAACACCTGTTTCACTCGAATATACTTGAAGCATGGACTCCAGTTACACGTATTTCACGACAATTCAGAATCGGTCGCAACCAAAATGCAGAAATAATGCGTAAACAGTTTCCACTCAGGCCAGCTGCTGCAAA
>JAODUJ010763734.1:0-13530 GCA_027564615.1 Psolus chitonoides | reverse complement strand
GAGCATTTTGAGCGTTTTCATAAATATACCCCAAATGGCCACTAGATGACCGTTGACCTCCAATTCCTCAACACCCCGAAGAAAGCACTACCCAAGTTTAATTATGACAACACTGTACGAATAAATCTGTAGGAGAAGAAGCATTTTGAATGTTTTCATAAAATCATCCAAACTGACCACTATCGACGGTCGGCCACCTATGGGTCGCGACCTAAAGTTTGGGTCGCGAACAAATTATTGTGTGTCGCGAGCCTATTCCAGAAATCGTTAAAAATTGTATATTTTGCTAACCTGATATAGAACAGAAATATTATAACGCAGAGAGAAATTTCATTCAATTAAGTTTATAGGCCTACGATTCAACATCAGAAGTTCTGCCGAACTTGAACAACACAGTCACGTGACTGAGTGTGAACCATTCATTTCGTCATTAGCCAAGATGTCACGGAAGTATCGATACGTATATCTGAAGTTCGGTTTTACCTTGCATGTTCACGCCAGTGGTACTCATCATCCGCTGTGCGTTAATGTAACACAGTTCTCGCCAATGAGAGCCTGAAGAAACCGGGGAAATCGAAGAGACACTTTACGAAAGAGCACACTCAGTGCGCTGATAAGAATTTTTAGTTTTTCCAGTGCGAAGCAAGAAGGTTAGGAAAGAGCAAATAAATTTTGGTTCAGTCGTATGTCAGACTATGGAATTTACCAAAGCCAGTTACCTTGTGACAGAAAACGATTGCAAAAGCGAAGAAACCATATAACTATCGACCCGTGGGAAGCCAATGCTTGGATCCGGGACCCGTGTGCAGTCAACGTGGATGATGTTTCGATCTCCATGAGGTTGAACTTGCAGCTGATTGTGTTAGCTAACGACAGAGGCTCTCTGTGCCAACCTCAGAATTGGGGTCGGAGCGCACTAGTTTACAAGACTTTTCCTAATTGGCTAACACTAATCCCAATCTCTAACCCTGATCTCAAATCCTATACGAGGCAGTACAATCTATACTATGCAATACAAACAGCCAATCAGGAGATATCTTATATCTAGTGAGCTCTAACTGTAGAATTGCGCTATCAGACATTCCCGTCTGCCTGTTATGGGAACGTAATTTACCGGTTTTACTAGGTTCTCGTTCAAATATCACTTTTTCTAATAGATTTCCCAAATAAAGTGTAAAGTAGTTTAAAGTAAATATATTCTCATTGTGTTTCATGCGTGTTTTTATTGCAACCCTTCTTACCTGACATCGACTGGATGGTATGCTGACTGAGCACGTGTTAACTCTGGTCTGGCTTAGGTTTATTGTGCATTGAAATAACTGTTTGATTTCTGCTAGCCAAATTTATCTCATTTTTTCTTCAATGAACAGCATTTCGGAACCCTGGAATTTTGTAGAGTTGGCATTACCTCTTGGGTCGTGGGTAGGTACCCGGGCATTTTTGTGGGTCGCGATTGAAAAAGGTTGCCGACCCCTGCACTAGATGACCGTTGACCCCACATTCCTGAAAACCTCAAATTAAGCAATACTCAAGTATAATTATGACAAACCATCAACACTGTACCATTAATATGTAGGAGGAGAAGCATTTTGACGGTCGTCATAAAATGACCTCAAATGACCACTATATGACCGTTGACCCCAAATACCTGAACACCCCGAATGAGGAACTATATATACCCAAGTCTATTTATGACCAACCCTCAACATTGTACCATAAAAACTGTAGGAGAAGCATTTCGACCGTTTTCCTAAAATGATTCCGAATGACCACCAGATGACTGTTGAACAAAAATTCCTGAACACCCCAAATGAAGCACTACCCAGGGCTAATGATTACAAACCCTCAATATTATACCATAAAACCTGTAGGAGTAGAAGTATTTTGACCGTCTTCATAAAATGACCCCAAATGACCAATAGCCGACCGTTGACCCCAAATTCCTGAATACCCCGAATGAAGCACTGCCCAAGTTTAATTATGTCAAACCCTCAACATTGTACCACAAAAACTCCAGGAGGAGAAGCAGTTTGACCGTTTTCATAAAATGACTCCAACTGACCACTGGATGACCGTTGACCCCAAATTCCTGAATACCCCGAATGAAGCACTACTCAAGTCTAATTATTTCAAACCCTCAACATTGTGCCATAAAAACTGTAGGAGGAGAAGCATTCTGACCGTTTTTCATAGAATGATCCCAAATGACCATTAGATGACAATTGACCCCAAATACCTGAACACCCGAAATGAAGCACCACCCAAGTATAAGTATGCCAAACCCTCAACATTATACCATGAAAACTGTAGGAGAAAAAGCCTTTTAACCGTTTTCATAAAATGACAACAGATGACCATTAGATGACCGTTGACCCCAAATTCCTGAATACCCGGAATGAAACACTGCCCAAGTCTAAGTATGTCAAACCCTCAACATTGTCCATAAAAACTCCAAGAGAAGAAGCATTTTGACCTTTTTCATAAAATGACTCCAAATGACCACTAGATGACCACTGACCCCAAATTTCTGAACACCCCAAATTATTATGACAAACTCTCAACACTGTACCATAAAAACTGTAGGAGAAGAAGCATTTTGACCGTTTTCAGAAAAGAATCCCAAATGACCACTAGATGACCGTTGACCCCGGTAAGTTCCTGAATGGAGCACTGCCCACGTCTAATGATGACAAACCTCAGCATTGTACCATAAAAACTGTAGGAGAAGAAACATTTTTACCGTTTTTCAGAAAATAATCTCAAATGACCACTAGATGACTGTTGACCCCAAATTCCTGAACACCCTAATGAAGCACTGCCCAAGTCTAATTATGACAAACCCTCAACATTGTACCATACAAATTGTTGGAGAAGAAGCATTTTGACCGTTTTTTTATAAAAATGAGCGTAAACTACGGCGCAAATAACCACTGGATGACCATTGACCTAAAATTCCTGAACACCCCAATTGGAGCTCTACCAAAGTATAATTATGACAAACCCTCAACACTGTACCATAAAAACTGTCGGAGTAGAAGCTGTTTGACCAGTTTCATAATATGATCCCAAATGACCACCAGCTGACTGTTGACCCCAAATTTCTGAACACCCCGAATGAGGCACTACCCAGTCTAATTATGACAATCCCTCAACATTGTACCATAAAAACTGTAGGAGAAGAAGCATTTTGACCGTTTTTCCTAAAATGACCGCAAATAACCATTAGAAGACCGTTGACCCCAAATCACTGAACACCCCAAATGAAGCACTGCCCAAGTCTAATTATGACAAACCCTCAACATTGTACCATAAACACTGTAGAAGAAGATGCATTTTGACGTTTTTTCATAACATGACCGCAAATAACCATTACATGACCGTTGACCCACAATTTCTGAACACCCCGAATGAGGCACTACCCAACTTTAATTATGTAAAACCCTCAGCATTGTACCATAAAAACTGTAGGAGAAGATGTATTTTGACCGTTTTTCATAACATAATCGCATATAACCATTAGATGACTGTTGACCCAAAATTCCTGGACACTCTAATGAAGTAACACCTAATTATAATTATGACACACCGTCAACACTGTACCATAACAACTATAGGAGAAGAAGCATTTTGACCGTTTTTGTCTCGCCTGAACTATGTCCAGGGAGAGACTTAGCGGTCACTATGGCGTGTGTTCGTCCGTCCGTGCGGCTGTGCACTTTGCTTGTGAACAGCATATCCCCTGAACCGCATGAGCTATGAGAATTTGGCAGGGAGTAGTAAAGGCATGAGTTCTCGAATTCATTACATTTTCAGCACACAATATGTTACTTAATTAGGGCCATAAGCAGAATTTCCATATAGAGCCCATTTGGCTTGTGAACAGCATATTTTCTCAACCATAGCTACTATGATTATGAAAAATTGGTAGAGAGTAGGAAGGGCACGGGTTCTCGAATTGAGTAGATTTTTAGCACAAAATATATTACTTAATCAGGGTCATTAGCTGAATTTGCAAGATGAGCTCATTAAGCTCGTGAACAGCATATCTTCTGAACCATAGGTACTATGATAATCAAATTTGGTAGAGAGTAGGAAGGGCACGAGTTCTCGGATTGAGTAGATTTTCAGCACAAAATATGTTACTTAATTAGGGTCATTAGCAGAATTTGCATATTGGGCTCATTTAGCTCGTGAACAGAATATTTCCTGAACCGCATGAGCTGTGGTAACGGAATTTGGTAGGGAGTAGGAAGGGCATGACTACTCGAAATCATTACATTTTCGGCACAAAATATGTTACTCAATTAGGGTAATTAGTGGAATTTACTTATTGCGCTCATTAAGCTTGTGACCAGCATATCTTTTGAACCATGAGTACCACAATAATGGAACTTGGCAGAGAGTAGGAAGGGAACGGGTTCTCAAATTGAGTGGATTTTCAGCACAAAATATGTTACCTAATTAGAGTAATTAGCAGAATTTGCATATTGAGCCTATTAGGCTTGTGAACAGCAAATCTTCTGAAACACAGGTATTATGATGATGAAATTTGGTAGGGAATATGAAGGGCATGGGTTCTCGAAATCATAAGATTTTTAGCACAGAATATGTTACTTAATTAGGGTCATTAGCAGAATTTGCACATTGAGCCCATTAGGCTTCTGAACAGCGTATCTTCTGAACCATAGGTACTATGAAGATGATATTTGGTAGGGAGTATGGAGGGCATCAGTTCTTGGAATCATCAGATTTTTACCACAAAATATGATTCTTAATTAGGGTAATTAGCAGAATTGGCATATTAGGCCCATTAGGCTTGTGAACAGCATATCTTCTGAGCCATATA
This sequence comes from Psolus chitonoides, assembly GCA_027564615.1. Lineage (NCBI taxonomy): Eukaryota > Metazoa > Echinodermata > Holothuroidea > Dendrochirotida > Psolidae > Psolus > Psolus chitonoides. The sequence goes on along the minus strand of JAODUJ010763734.1, from coordinate 8,684 downwards.
GGTACTATGATGATGAAATTTGGTAGGGAGTATGATGGGCATGAGTTATTGAAATCATTAGATTTTCAGTACAAAATATGATACTTAATTAGGGTAATTAGCAGAATTTGAATATTGAGCCCATTAAGCTTGTGAACAGCATATCTTATGAACTATAGGTAGTATGATGATGAAATTTGGTAGATAAAAGCAGTCCATAGAGTGGGATTTCTTCTTTACCGAGATATTGCAGCCAGCATCACGAACATGACATTCTATTCTGAGAGAATAATGAGTATCAGTGTGAGGCAAAAGGAAGGGGATGCTACCTATATTCAGATATATGCTCCCTGCCATAAATAACCCCACAATATCGATGATATTGCTGCTTTCTTCCACGAACTTTTAGATATAATTGGCAGAACTAAGGACACTGATAGGCTAATAGTCATGGGAGACTTAAATGGATATGTTGGAGGCACTATATGTTGGATCATTTAGTGATGCAGATAGACAACGGAATGGAAAGGAGCAACGTTCACTTGAGATTTGTGCTGAGCATGGACTTTATGCTACAAATACCTTTCATCAACACAGGAAAAGTCAAGTTATTACTTTGTATAAGTGGAGTAAACTTGATGATATCTGTGAAGATTTCATTCTGACAGAAATTTCGGACCCGTACAATGTAACAAACTCTGGAATAATACTAAATGTGCCCGCAACTGATGACCACAGACCTGTTGTGATGGACTGAGTGACAACTAATCCACCGCGTAACAAGCTAAACCTTCCATATCATACATCAATTGGAGAAACTTAGAGAAACGTAAGACAGTTAAGAAGAAGATCACACGTGAAATGGAAGAAAAGTTTCATAAAGTCAGAACTATGAATAGAACGTATGGTTAATTATTAATGGAATGGTACCTGATGTAAATAGTGTCAGTAGATTTTATCAGAGAAGCATTTACAGGTCGACCAATTTCAAAATATCATAACTCGAAAACTACATGAGATACCAACCTGTGATTTACATATGATGTGAATATTATTTAAGGCTAAATATTTGGGGGGAAAAATGAGTTCACTTTTTGTCGAAAAATAGAAAAAATATAGGTTTTCGTAAACAATTAACATGAATATTCATTGAAACTCTTTCAAATGCACATTAGTCGATGATTTTTTTTTGTTTTCTTCCATATGACACCTCATTTGGGGATATCCGACTCTTCAAAAGATACCGGTAGCTCCCAAAAACTAAACCAGGTCAAAATGGAGGCCATTTTGGACACCATCTTGGATTTCAGGGTATTCGAAACAAATTGTTGTGGGTAGGGCTACACCTTTTTGGCCGATTTGGCTATTTGGACCTTCGATTAAGAGCACGAAATTGCGAATGAGCGGGAAGAGTCAATTTCTTGTTTAAAAGTAAAGTGGAAAAATCCACTGAAATTGGGTCGATTCCAAACGACTGGGACAAACAGACAAAAAGCAGAAGTTGCAATAATTTAGGGTTATATATAATAATAAAATAATAATAAGTAGTGAACAACACAAAGATGACATAATAAGAGCACAAAACATATATAATATGTGTATATTTCGAACAAGCCTGTGTCCTTCTCCAGCATAATAATTGGAGTCGAGTAATAGCGTACAATATGAAATGTATAGTACAGTGAACTATTAAAGAACCCAAACGGGTCACGGTTAGCACTGCTTAACATATATGAATGTTGCATGCCTCAAAAGTTTCAAATTCGATCAGAAATATTTGTCAACATACTTAGAGCAGCCTTTTAAGCATGGGGATATGCAGCCGTTACCACTGTGCAATGTTATCAGGTTCTCTAAATTTAGTTGTTGCATTTCTTGTAATTATGTTCATAATGCCTCCATACGTGTCTTATGTTTAGTTTGTTCTACTGCACTTTCACTTTCATTTACTTTCAATGCTTTTATATCATTGTTAGCCTATATTGTTTTCTATTGTTTTATGATGATATAAGAGGGCCTCGGGTGAGATTATCGTTTTCGCTAACCGAGCTTACCCTTTAAAGTTGAAAATAAAATAATAAAATGAAAATACATTGTCTATTTTTACATTGACAATTTTTACTAACTACAACTAATCGATTGAATTTTGCTTTTGGTTCAGCCAGCAAATTACATTTGATACCAGGAACAATCTCTCGTTAGTTGTATTTCTTCACGTTGCTTACGAGGAAACTCGTATAATTCTTCCATAACCTAGAGGCGTCTACGCTGGATAAACTACAGTAAAAACGCCAAATATCCCTGAAGAAACAGTCAAAATGTCTCGCAAAATTGGAGAAAATCCATATATATGCGGTCAATTCAAGTCATGTCTCCACCCAAGTGTGATCGATCGCCGCATGTTAGTACTTCAACCTGCGGGCAATCTTTATTTACATTCTCTTTGACAGGGATGCCAATTTGTCACTTTGAAAATCACTTTTCCTTTCTCAAAAGACCAAAAATCAGTATTTTCTCACCCTAAATACTCAGTAATAATAGTAAAATTTTAAAATTAAAATTGAAACAGTCATCTCAAAATTGGTATTTCGATTAGAAAGAAATCATATTTACAATAAGTTGTCTTTCTACATATTAAGGAAAATCCGAACTGATTGGCAACCCTGCTTGGGCACTCTCGACACGGTGTTGTCTATCTTTTCCTTCAGGTATCTCTCAATTTACATACTTATCAATTCGGTATCTCAAGGGTATTTAGTGTGTGCATTTTCGCTGATATAACACAATAATAAACATCATGCACTGCAGCGGGGTGTTTCGTATAGTTTATAGTCTTACATTGTTGACATTTTGAAGGAAAAAAAATCCATTCCCATATACAATAATAATATTATGAAGGCAAAAACTAAATTGAGCGGCGAGAAGGTATTACTCATCATGACGTGAAAGTTACGCCCACATGACTGTATGATTTTATTATATTATATATTTATTATTTATTATATTGGTTTACCTTGTTACCTTGTGCCGTCGAGTCGTGTCCGACCCCTGGTGATGACCATGACTTTCATCCTTATATATTGGTAGAAAACGTAATAAAATGTATTTTCGTAATTAGGTTATCCGAGAAAATTTGTTTATTAATAATTTTTCATTGACAAATAAATAAAAAACGTGAACGTGTAATAATACGATTCGTCACGTGCGCAGCGACATAACTATTATTCATTGTTTTCCTTATTATGCATGTAGCGCACATGCCCCGGGCCCCCATTCCCATCATTATCGTTAAAGCAGGGAATACCTCCTAAAGTTTCTGTACACTGGCCTGTATTTACGATGAACTGGATTGCTCCTGTCCGCCAGTAACATGCATTAGACACATTTAGATGTGGACAATAAATATATGCAAATTAGATGTCGATCGATGGTCCAATACAGTGCTCTAGCCCAGTGTTACGTAACCGCTAAAGTCTATAGGCCTAATTAATTAATTGTAAGATTTCGGATGTAAGGTGGACCCATGGACCAGTAAGATTGAGCAACACTGCTCTAACCAACAGCAAGTTGGCAATTCCGCCCCAAAATTCGTACCCTTTATATTACCACTGGTTTACTAAATCGCAACCTTATCGTTTTTTGCCGTACCCTGGTTGCTATTAGCCTTCGAAAATATCCTCCGTTGGATCGTAGTCACGCCCGGCTACACATTCCTGCAAGGTATTCCGCGCTGCAGCCGAGGTTCGTCACCCCTATCTGGTTAAAAGCCCCCTATCGCAATTCTGTCCTGGTTCTCAACCACTCTCTGTTTCACGGATATCATTTCTTCTGTTCTTCCCAAATCATGATTCTGTCCCGGCTCGTCATCCTGACCTGGTTTTCTCTCTCGAATTGTTTTGCGCTCTGATTCATCATCTTTTCGCGGTTCGCAATTTCGTCTTAGTTCACCACCTCGTGGTTCCCCAATGCCACCCTCGGTCTCCAGTTTGTTCGGGTTCGACATTTCTTTCAAAATCAGTATTCTACATTTCTTTGCGCCATGATTCAGTGTGTCGTTAAGTTCAATAATTCGCCTTAGTTCGCCATCTCGCATCCTTGTCTGGTTTATTGTGCCACCACGTTACGTCATCCCATCCTCGTTTGTCATACCACCATAATTCATCACTTCACCCTGACAAATCGGGCTGTCTTGATTCGTCCTGTCGTGCTGGGTTGATGTTCCGTTTTTTTCATAATTTCATCCTTGTTTATCGAACCACCTTCGATCGCCAGTTTATCATGCTTTATCGTTTGTCATATAAGATTGGTTTGCAATCCCATTTTGGTTCATCGTACTGCCGTGGTGTGTCATCCCGTGTTAGTTTGTCGTCACACCTTGTTTAGTTATTCCTCCATGGTTTGCTATGCCACCTGTGTTGATGATCACGCCTTCGTTAGTCGTGATATCTTGGTCTGTCATCTCTTCGTGCTTCATCGTTTCAGCTTGATTCATCCTCCCGTTTTGATTTGTTGTAACGTCATTGCTTGTCATCCTGTCGTGGGTTGCCATGGCATCGTGGTTCATTATTTCATCATAGTTTGTTATTCTTTCCTGGTTTGTCATGCCGCCTTGATTGTTTACTAGACCTTGGTTCATCATCACAGACTTGTTTGTCATGACGGCTTGGTTTATCAACCCGTCCTGGTTTGTCGTACACCTTGGTTCATGATTTCGTTCTCGTTCGTCGTGTCAACTTTGTTTGTTATCCCACCTAGGTTTGCCGTGCTGTCTTGAATCCCCACCTTATTCTTGTTTGTCGAGCCACCTTGGTTCGTCAATTATCCTCATTTGTCGTCACAACTTGGTTGGTCATCCATTCTTGTGTCCTAATTCCTTTGTGGCTTGCTGTGACAACCTGGTTCATTGTCTCGTCTTTGTGTATGATCCCATCGTCGTTAGTCACGCCGCCTTGTTTTGCCATTCCATTCTGGTTCATTGTGCCCTCTGGATTCTTCACACCAGTTTGATTTATTGTTTCACCTTCGTTCATTATACTACCTTCATTTGTGGCGCTGCCTTTATTTGCCATCCCACCATGCTTTAAATAACCGTGCCACCTTGGTTCGTCATCTTATCATGGTTTGTCGTCAGGTCTTGGTTCAGTATGTAATTTGGGTTTACCATGACGTCCTGATTCAGAGTGCTACCTTGGTTTGTCATGCCATCTTGGTTTGTCATGACATCTTGGTTTGTCTTCACGTCCCGGTTTGCCGTGCCGTCTTGGTCCATAATTATGTTCTAGTTCGATATGTCACCATGACTTGTTTGGTTGGTGGTGCCATATTAGTCTATCACGTACTGGTGTGTTGTGCTATCTTGATAAGTCATTCCATCGTGGTTCATCGCGCCACCCATGGTTATTTATTCTATTTTGGTTTTCCGTACCGCGTCGATTCATCATATCCTGGTTCTGGTAAACCACCTTGGCTGGTTACTCTGTCATGGGTTGTCGGGACGCCTTGGTTCATCATTATATCCTGGTGTGGTACGCCGCCTGGGCTGGTCATTCTGTCATGGTTTGTTGTGCCGCCTTGAACAGTCATCATATCATGGTTTGTCATCATATCCTGGTTTGGTACCCCACCTTGGCTGGTCGTTCTCTCACGGTTTGTCGTACCGTCTTTGACCGTCTTCATATCCTGGTTTTGTGTACCCCCTTGGCTGGTCATTCTGTCATGGTTTGTCGAGACGCCTTCGTTTGTCATCATATCATGATGTGCTACGACAGTACGATCTACCGTGCTGCCTTGTCCCGTCTTGATTTACCGAGTACCCTTGATTCGTCAGCACGTCATGTTGTGTCGCGTCAACTTGGTTCGTCATCCTACTTTGGATTACGATGTCGTCTTGGTTCACCCGCCTTTTCTTTGGTACCGCCTTAGTACTCCCTTGATTTGACATTACTCCTTGGTTTGTCATTCCGTTCTGGATTACCGTGCTGTCTTGGTTACCATCCCGTCCTGATCTTTGGTGACCCCTTGATTCGACATTGCACCTTGGTTTGTCATTCTGTCCTAGATTACCCTGCTGTCTTGGTTCACCATCCCGTCCTGATGTGTGGTGACGCCTTGATTCGACATTACTCCTTGGTTTGTCATTTCGTCCTAGATTACCCTGCTGTCTTGATTTGCCTCCCGTCCTAATGTGTGGTGACGCCTTGATTCGACATTACTCTTTGGTTCGTCATTCTGTCCTAGACTACCCCGCTGTCTTAATTTGCCATCCCGCCCTGATGTGTGGTGACGCCTTGATTCAACATTGCTCCTTGGTTTCTTATTCCGTCCTGGATTACCGTGCTGTCTTGGTTTACGTTCCGTCGTGATTTTTGGTACCGACTTGGTTCGACATTACTCCTTCATTTGTCATTTCGTCATGGATTACCGTGCCGCTTTGCTTCACCATTCAGTCCTGAGGTGTGGTGACGCCTTGACTCGACATCACACCTCGGTTCATCGTCCCGTCTTGGTGTGTCTTATCGTCTTGGTTTATTACCCGATCATAGTTAGCTGTGCTACCGGGGTTGGACACACCGTCCGGATAGTTTGCGTTGCTGTGTTGATCAGTCACTCCACCCTGGTCTATCGCACTAACTTGGCTCATAATTCCACTCTCGATCATTGGGCTGCCTTGTTTTATCATCCCATCTTCTTTTGTTGTGTAATCGTAAATTGTCTTTCTACTCTCGTTTGACAAAACGCCTTGGTTCGCCACCACGTCCTGGGATGCCGCGCCATCTTGGCCCATCGTACCGTCCTCGTTTGCCGCGTCACCTTCAAATAACATGTCCTGGTTTGTCGTGTCGCCTTGGTTTGGCATTCCATTCAGGATCTTCGGTTCACCCTGGTTTATCACACCGCCTTGGTTATTCATGTCACCTTGTTTCGCCACCCTGCCCTGATTCGTAGTTTCGCCTAGGGTCATGCCTCCATCCCTGTGTATTGTTCCGCCTTCGGTATTCACCATGCTCTGGTTTGTATTACCGTCCCGTCGTACCATGCTCTCTTGGTTTGTCTTTTCATCTTGGTTTGGCTTTCCACCTTGGTTCGTCATCCTATCTTGGTTTACCGTGACATATCGGTTCGTCATACCGCCATGGCTGGTCACTCTGTCATGGATTACGACGCGGTCTTGGTTTGTTATCACGTCCTGATTTGTCGTACTATCTTGGCTCGTCATTCCGTCTTGGTTCACCACACTATCTTGGTTCAGAAACCCATCCTCGTTTGTAGTGCGATCTTGGTTCCCAACTCTGCCGTAGTTATTCTGTTCGTCTTTGTTCGGTATCCCATTCTGGTTCACCGAGCCGTCGTTGCTTGTCCTGTCGACTTGGTTTATCATTCCGTTCTGGATTACCGTGCCTCCTCGGTTCACCATGACGTCCTGCTGTGTCGTACCGCCTTGGTTCAACATTACATCTTGGTTTGTCATGCTATCTTGGTTCGCCGTCCTGTCATTATTTGCCATTTCTTCTTGTTCCATCAACCGATCACCATAGTTTGTTACGTGGTCCTTGGTAATCACCTCATCTTCGTTAATTGTGCCGACTTGATTCGTCATCTCATCTTCATTCATCCTGTCGTCATGGCGTGTCATGTCTTTATCGTTCGCTATGCCATTCTGGTTTGTCATGCCGTCTTGGTTCGTCATCTTATCATGATTTACCTTGTCTCCTTTGTTTGTTACCCCGTTTTTCCTTGTCGTGTTGCATCCGTTTAACATCCCAACTTGGTTTGTCATATTACCATGGTTCGTCATCCAACCCTGGTTCCCCATTCCATCCTGGCTTGTCGTGACTCGTTGTTTCATCGTAACACTTCGGATTATCGCGTCGTCGTGATGTGAGGTGTTGCCTTCGTCCACCACTACACCTTGGTTTGTCATGTCACTTTGCTTCACTATTCTATCCTCGTTTAGCCAACCGTTTTGGTTTATTACACGATCATAGTTAGTTGTGATATCTTGATTGGGCATCTCGTCCTGATGTGAATTTCCGCCTTGGTCCGACACTACACCTCGGTTTGTCATGTCCCCTTGGTTCATCATCCTGTCCTCGTTTGCCATACCGCCTTGGTTCCTTGTCCGATCATAGTTTGTTGTGCTATCTTGGTTGGGCATCCCACCCTGGTGTGTCGCGTCACTTTGGTTAAATATCACATCGTTGTTTGTTGTGCCACCTTGAATCATGACCATGTTTTGATTCATCATCTCGTCATGATGTGTTGTGTCTCCTTGGTTTGCCATCGCTTTCTGATGTACCATGCCACCTTGTTTTGTCACTTCAACCTGGTTTGTCCTATCGTCCTGTATCGATATTCCATCCTGACGTATCGTGTCTCCTTGGTTCGTCCCCCTTTCCTGGTGAACCATATCACCTTGGTTTGCAATCTCATCTTGGTTTACCGTGTCACCTTGTTTTGTCACGCCGACCTGCTTTGTCCTATCGTCCTGTATCGACATTTCGTCCTGGCGTGTCGTGTCTCCTTGATTCATCATTCTTTCCTGGTTTACCGTGTCACCTTGGTTCGTTACCCTGACCTGGTTTGTCCTATCTTCCTGTATCGACATCCCATTCTGACGTGTCGTGTATTCTTGGTTCGTCACCCTTTCCTGGTTTACCGTGTCACCTCGGTTCGTCATCCCGACCTGGTTTGTCCTATCGTCCTGT
>JAODUJ010762625.1:0-13532 GCA_027564615.1 Psolus chitonoides | reverse complement strand
CCCAACATATGGTTAAAATTATTACCCATCACTTGTGCCCACCAGAGTTGGTTAATGATTTTGCCCAACAAATGAGTAAAATTATCATTGTCATTTCTACCCAACGCCAAGTCCGAATTATCTTATTATGTGTTCACAAGGTGCATTCTGCATTCAGGTGAATGATTTACCTCCACACAAACAGAGATTTACTCTGTTCATATGATATAGGTTATACCATTTGGCACAAAATTCATCAGGGTAGCTTAATGTTGCATTGTGCTGTCACTAGCTTAAGAGTTTCCCAAAATATAAAAGTAGACAGTGCCTGTTTGATTGAATCTATATTATCTACCTATTTGATAAATGTATTCGGTTACTGGGTTATTACGGCATATTTTATAAACGTCATCAATTATTTCCTCATAAAAACTCCATTGAATATGTTATTTATCGAAATATTACACTACAGCTGTAATGATTGAATTGATATACACCTAATTTGCATATTTTGTTTTACACCCAAGTTGGATACTTTCGATTTTGCCCAACACTTTTTAAACAACATGGATTTTACCCAACCTTAAGTTAACCAACAAAATAGGTTATGTGTTTTACCAATTTGTTGGTTAACGAATTGCCCAAGTTGGGCACTTTGGATTTTGCACAACACTTTTTACCCAACTGTTTTTGGAGTGTAGTGTAGTGCCCGAGTGGGCGGGGGGATGAATTTTGGAGGAAAAAAAAGATTTTGTCGGTACATTCGCGGTTTTGTAAGCAAATTTGTACACTTGTTGGTACATTTTGCTCCCTCTTTGCCCTCTTTGCAAACTACGCTAGTTAGTAATCTACTATACTGTAACCCTTATAATTTATCGAAGTTGTTGAATGTATGTAAAATAATTATATAGTAAATACTACAATGATGGTTGAAATTTATGTTTGTTTTGTTACTACGGTATTACTTTATATGACGCAGGGAGCTGAACAAGAACAGCCTTCGAGAAATACCAGTGAAAATGTTTAGTTCCAAGCTAAACTTGAATCACATGTGAGTGAACCTAAATCATAACATCGAAAGTATTGCTTAGATTTTATTTACTATTATTTGTTTGTTTTTTCGCTCGCATGCGGAACAAATACGAGCCTATGTTACATCCCCAGATATCCGTCTGTCCGACTGTCAGTCCGTTTTTCATGTACCAATCTATGGTTAAAGTATGACTACCAAGTGGACAAAATGACTTCTAAACTATTGCATGCACATACTATTTAGGATTTTTTGGTTTGACCCAATTTTTATATAGGCTAGCTCTTGAGTTTTTATAAAAGGATTTTTTTGCTAACAAACAAACTAGGATGAGAGAATTTTGGAAGTTTATTTCAATCATGGGGGAAAAGATGCAAATGTTGGTTCAAAACTTGAACATTCGTTACCATTTCTCTAAATGAGGCGGTATACCATTCAAGTTTACATAAAAGTACAAGCAAAGAAGGATGATATCATTTTTTTACTTTGAACCAAGAAACATACAATTTTTAGTTCAAAAGTGAAAACTTTAACATTTTGTACCATTTTTTTCAGAAGAGGGTGGTATTGCTTTTAAGTTTATTTAGAAGGTATTGTTTTGATCACAAACAAATATAGATGAGAAATGTTTTGTTTGATCCAAGTTTGGGTGAAAAAAATGTATTTGGTTACATTCCTCCAGATGAGGTGATATAACGTTTAAAGTATATTTGGAAGATTTTGTTTGTTAACAAACAAAGATGATAACATTTTTGTTCGATCCTATTATGGGTGAAAACATGCAATTTGTAGTTCAAAAACAAAAACTTCAACATTTGGTACCATTTCTCTAGATGAGACGGTATAGTATTCAAGTTTACATGGAAGGTTGTTTCCTCGCTACCATGCAAACAAGGATGATATAATGTTTTAACTTCGAACCAAGAAAACATACAATTTTTAACATTTGGAACCATTTCTTTAGATGAGGTGGAATAGCTCTAAAGTTTATTTGGAAGGTTTTCTTTGCTAACAAACAAACAAGGATGAGAACTTGTTTGTTTGCTCCAAGTTTGAGTGACAAAATGTAGTTTTCAGTTCAAAAGTGAAAACTTAAACATTGTGTACGATTTATCCAGAAGAGATGCTAAAGATTTCATTTGCTCCGATATAATGATATGGCTACGAAGAGAGCAGGAACGACTTCCCAGACTATATCATGTACATACCATTTACGAATTTCTATTTTGTACCAATGTGGGTGTAAACATGCACATTTTGGTTTCAAAAAAGAAAACTATTCGGTACATTTTATACAGATGATACGGTGTAGCCTTCAAGTTTACATACGCTTTCTTTGCTAACAAGCAAACAAGTATGATGTTTAAAATGTTTAAAATTTGAACCAATTTTGGGTGAAAACTCAAAATTCGGTACCGTGTGTTAGTAAATAATGAATGGTTATGAGTGCAATAGTAACGTAATAGAACGTTCCATTCAACGAGGCGAAGCCGAGTTGAATGGAACAAGTTCAATCTTTCAACGAATGAAATATTTTTACTATTGCACGAATGAAAAACATTCATTATTTGTTTTATACAACACCTTGAAAAATATCGGTGTACTTACATTCTGATAATGATATCCACTGCAATTTGATTCTTGACTCCCACAATTAAAACAGACATTTTTACAGTGCAACTAACTACGATCACCGTTATTGTCGTACTTTGTTGGATCAAACACAGCGCGTGAGATGGTTTTCTGCTCGTGTCATAATGATTCGTCTGTGACGTAATGATACACATGTGCGTCCAGACCATCATTTCTTTACTGAACTTGCGGTTTGATCCAAGCGTGCAATAGTATACAAATAATGATGGTTATGAGTGCAATAGTAAAAATATTTCATGAGTTGAAAGATTGAACGTTCTATTCAACGAAGTGAAGCCGAGTTGAATGGAACAAGTTCAATCTTTCAACGAATGAAATATTTTTACTATTGCACGAATGAAAAATATTCATTATTTGTTTTATACAACACCTTTTTAATGATTAATAGATATTGAAAATGATTTAATTAAATTCTGATAGTGATATCCACTGCATTTGATTCTTGACTTCCACAAAACAAACATCTTCAACTCGAAAGTTATAAACAGTAACACTAACAGGAACTGCAGTTTTTAACAGTTGAATACAAGTAATCATTTGAAATTGAACTGGCGTTGACCTGTCGAACATTAGGCGCTGAACTGCCGAACATCAGGCTTTGTTATAGAAGGTTACAGGTCCATTAAAATGGAAGTTCTGAACTGACGAAGATGACGTCGCATTGTTGAAGCTGTAATTGCATTGTTCCTGGGATTCTGTGAGCACATTATCCAACACATTATCACTTGATTCTGGAGCAGTTTCATTATTCTGGTTTGCTAGCTCCGTACTCATGAGCTTCTTCTTTTTATCACTTGTACGGGAATAGTGCTTTAAAGGCGACTCTGAACGATGTCCAGTGACTGACATAATGTTACGATTGGGAAAACGTTGTGGCTCTCAAACTGTGGTTGTTGTACTTTTGTGATTACCCTGCCTTTTCTGACATCTTTTTCATTTTATCCCCTAACGTGTTGATTCCCAACGGTGCATTGATGTACCATGAGGACTCACCTACCGGCGTTGTGGCTCTCAGACGTTGCCACATGCATGTTTCAGGTGTGGTCAAAACCTTTTTGAGAGCAAGAAAAGATGTGACTGGACATCGGCTTGAACCCGGGATTTCGTACATATGACCACTACAATCCTCATCCTCATTTTCGCGTCCACATTTGGTCATGGTATCACGATAGACATTATACCGAAGATTGTTCTCATCGAGTTCAACATTGAAGTCTGTAATGGACATTATACGTAGATTTTCTCTACCACGATTAGCAAAGTATATCATTATATCTGGAAATACCTTATTTTTTAGGCCTATGGGCGTTGTATTGTCTAATGAATCGAAGATCTTTGCCAAATCTTCTTTACTCACAGGACTCTTGTGTTTGACAACTCCTTTTCCGCACTGCTTGAGTTTCACCAACATTGCTTTGTACGTTTTGTTGCTCTCGTTGAAAGGGTCAGATTTGCCACACACGTCCACGTTCTTTGTAGCTATGAAGTGCCGTCGAATACCATATCAAATTGCTTGTATTGACTTCTACGTATACAGTTCTCCATTGTCTTTCCTCAAGCCAGCGTAAAAACGCGATAATAACTTATCGAGTTCTGGATTATCATAGGCTTCCACTGCGGGTAATGTCGTCCCTGCACATCTAGCAAAAGAATCCATACGATCCAAAGCATATTCGATATGTTTCTAAGTGTTTGACGAGTCGACATCGTGTAATAAATTAGCCAGTTCGTCGTCGATCAGCAAAGTTTGTCGTAGCGGCGGCCATTTTTGTTGTTGTTATAATGTTAAGTTGTCATCGCGGTTCCTTTCCGTGTCGTCTGCTCGAAATTTGTATTGCATCACAGTGCAACTAACTACGATCACTGCATGCTATTAGTGTGCGGTACATACCGATACGACGTAACCGTTGTCGCTACAAGCGTGCAATAGCAAATGCTAATGCACGGTACTATTCAATGGTTGAGACGTAAGCGTGCAATAATATATTTATTTAATGGCATGTGACCACAAATTGTCCAATCAAATGTCGAGGATATAATTGTGTGTTTTATAATAATTGCTAATGCATGGTACTAGTCTTTGACGGTTTCACCGTTCTAGTTTATTCACATATGGCATGGTGCAGTACAAGTTGGAGAACTCGCGCACTGATGAGATCCCCACGAGCCCCACGCCCGACTGTTCCTTCGTCATTGTTCAATACTGAGCACAAAGTACCACACTTCTTTGGTACAACCCCAGCCGGATTTGAACTTGAGGCCTCCCGGCTGTAAGGACGATATGCTAACGACATGACTACAAATGTTGTTTAGCCCCACGGAGTATTTAAGAACATACATTTGCAACTTCTGTTGACCTCAGATGACTTTCGACACCCACTGAAAACAATGGAAACCATGCACTCATTATGTACTCACAACATGGTATGAAATCGGTATAATCATGTGTGTAGTTATTCTAGTAGAGTATAATCTGCATTGAACATATAGAGGCTTCCTGTATCAAATACCTGAACAGATTGGCAGGAATGAACAATTGTACTAACAACAGTGTTTTTACGAACCAGAAGAAGATTTGGTCTACAAGTAAAGAGGCTAACCACCTCTGTGGAATGTACACAAGTCACCAAATACCACTCTAGAAATGGCAAAACACAAAAACTTTAAAGGAAGTGTTTGGAGGATAAGATCAACAAGAACAGGTGGAACGGAGTATGAGAGCCTGAACAGAAAGAACGACATCTCATTCTAAACGAGATTTGCAGAGGTCAAACTGACAAAACTGGCTTTGTATATCAGAAAAACTAAAAGCTGAATAAAGACAGAGGGCACAGGAAATACATCACATGTTTGGTGCAAGATGTTGACGAGGAAGACATACTCCATCTATATGGATGTGCCAAACAAGGACAGTGGTTGAGATGGGACTCTGTCATGCAAATCAAGACCTCATGGATGAAACTTCTCTATCTCTATGTATGGACACATGAACTCATTCCACATCAATGCCATCCACGATCAACTCCGTTCACCGGCTGATCTAAAAGTGTAGAGCAAGACCAACCTAGGACTGTGCCAATTATGTCACCACTGCACACTGCGCTAAATCCTGAATAGTTGCAACTGGCGTTACCACCAAACCTTGAGGGCGAATGCATCAGCTTCGACACCGTATGCCGAAGAAGCAAATAAGAGGAAAGACCCTACATTAGTACTCAATAACTTCCCTCCAATTGCATTCCGTACATTTGATTGCACAACCTACAGAAATCCAGCCTTGTCACTTCCAAAATTAGAAGCAAAAGACATTCTCAGGAAGACCAGTGATTGGATATTCCTGATGGATGAAGAGCATAAACCAATTGTGTGTGTTCCCTTCACAGAGATTGCCAAGCAACCTGACATCATCATCTATTCAGAAGCAACCAAGAATTTGATCATTAATAAACTGACAGTCTCTACAGAGGAGAACCTATCCAATGCGTTATGCTAGGCGGAAATGTAAATACCAAAAACCAATAGCCGAATGTGAAAGCAGAGGATGGTTTGTGTACTACTTCCCATTAGAAGTAGGGAGTGGATGATTGTATAACACATCTCTGCGCAGTGCTTCGCATCCCCAGGGATTCCCAGTGGGAATGTAAGACCATTATGGACATAGCAATAAAAACTGCGATGAGAGCGTGCTATGTGATCTGGCTATGCAGGAACTCAAAGGTATTCATAGAGACGGAACTGCCAACACCGGAAATGTCAACAGCGGATATTGTGCTCTGAGGGACGTGGGTCCTAAATCCAGAGACCTCAGAGCTAAACATGTATAACTAATAGATCTTCTGCCAATGGGTGAATATTTTCCCAAAGTCTTCTTCATATAGAAGGTTACTTCAGGGGTGCTCATATGGAGAAAGATGAAAACGGCTCCGAAGATGACGACACTGGTGATCTGCCAATGAATCTCCCTAGTGACCTTTAGAACAAAATGGGAGCCTGAGAAACACAATTCATAATTAAGGACTGTGGAAAGATTATCGGGTTACACTGTGTGTATTTATAGGACTCCATCAGTCTTGTCATACCACGTGTGGACCTAGGGGAATTGTCTTAAGAAGGACAAGATGTTGATCATGCAGCATTTTTGTGTATATAGAAGCACCTGTGAAGAATAGCCGCCCGGACGTGTAAACAATAATGAAGCTTTTAGAAGAAACCTATGGGGGGCCAATCAATGGTTCACTGAAGCTAACAAAGAACTAACGGATGTATGTTAGTAGATATCCTAAATATGAAAGCTTGGAAAACTGTGTCAGGGATGTCCCCAATCACACTCTCTCGAAGACTGTTTCAAATAAAGCTCCTGTTCAACGTGTGACTTTTAACATCTGGAATGACGAGAGCAGCATGGTTTAACAAATACAAACACAAGTTGACTCGGGTAACACGATGTCTTCCAAATGGAGTGAGATCATGGCCTGTATATCCTTTGGTCAGGCACATGTGTGCATCTTGTATAATGTGGTTGCAATAACCTGTACTCCGTGAGTTAGATGGGTAGGGATGGATAACTTTGAACAGACAGTGGCTTCATCAACACCAATTATGTTGAGTTACTTCTTCTGGGTGTTATCAAGTTGATTAAAAGTTATCGAAAAGGCATTCATCTAGCACGAAGAACCATATTCTTTAACGCCGTGGACTTGTGCCTTCTGAACAGTGGCTGTGCATTCATAATTTAGTTCATTCTCACAAAAATCAACCAGGTCATTGAAAAATAGAGAACAGCAGTTGATCGAATACTGATTGTGCCTTGTGGTACGGAAGCATTGACGGCGTATGCCTCTTAAGATTCACCAGACAGGACTACTTGAATAAATCAATTACAAATTAACTATGTAGCCATTTATGGTAGTGAGTTTGGCTAAAAGTCCATTGTGTCACACCTTATCAAATACACTTTGATATCTAAAGTCACTACACATAGTTCTCGACGTTTGTTCAGATAGCGGTTCCAATGAAACAGGACGGTGAGAAGATATGCAGTGCTATCATGCTTTGGTCTGGTCAAAACCGAACTATTTGCCAGTTCCTGTATTAGGTTATTCTTGAGAATGTAGAATTGCAGTTGTTTGTTGACGACTGCTGGCTCCATGATCTTGCTGACAATTCGGTGTAGAGAAATAGGACGTCTTTGGTGGGTCTGAAATTTGGTCTGATCCCTCTTATCTATTGATGTAACAAATGCTAACTTTCCTGTATTCCCATACTCCGCAAGTACCCAGCGCAGAGACGAGGTAAATATGGCTGATGGTGCTGGAAAAGGTCCCAGTGGTATCTCCCAACTCACAATTCTTTGATCGGAATTACCGAGCACTACTCCTCAGCCACAATGCAACCCCAAAGCTATATCTGTAACGCTTAACACACCAAGAGACAACAGACACAATAATCATAATCAACTCAAGTACGTAATGATATTCATTACAACATGAAACATTTATTGCTATGTTTATATTGCCAAGTTTATATATTCCGATTTTATTCGGTTATAGATTTCGATCGTTATAAGCCAATAAGAATTTGTATCACCTTTCATGTTTTGCAACATCCTTATTTGAGAAAATCAAGCGTTTCATCTTTGTTTTCTTTTCATATAGAGACTTGTATGATAACGATCTGCAAACATTGTCTCCAGATATATTACGGGATACCCCAAGTTTGCAATACTTGTAAGATTTTATATATTAATAATTAAATGTTAGCACTAATATATGTATATTATAAATTTGAAGTAATCCTCTAGACTGAGTCTAGACAATAAAAAACGTGTTGACAGACATTCCTTGGGAAGAATCATTTTACCGGGGTAATCTGATATCAAAACCATTTTTCTGGCAACCATTTCTAAACAGTTACCAAAATATAAACTTTGATCCAGTGTTGTGCAGTGAGCCAGCCGTCTAAAACGCATCTGAGTGTATGTTATATGTGTATGAGAGGTGGGCTTTAATTTCAAATGGTTTACAATTGCTCAAGACAAAACGTCCTCCCGACTATTTTGATGTTTGCTAACATCCAATAATGAAATACGAAGGGGTCACCAAACCATGCACTGATCTGGAGGGATGATGTCTGAAAATGGTTATTACGAATTTGATGTACACGAAATTCCATGTAAATCTGTCATTTTACGTGCTAACGTATCACATTAATTCTGGTTTAGTATTATGTTTTGAAGCAATGTCTCAAAAAAAGTATTGAAAGTGTTGAAATTGACCCTGCTGAAGACAAATTCAGTTGCAAAGGGCCTTCGTATTGATAAGTCTGTTGCTATTTTTTCTTAACATATCTCATTATCCTCCTGTTTGTTAGCCATACTTGTGACGTGTGAGAACTCAGCAGTACTGCAAGAAGTAGACACACGGTCATACAGTAGCCTAATAAAACTGGTTAAACCAGGATACAGTACCTATACTGGTTATAGTTGGTGTTGTGTAGAGTTAGTGTTAGCGGTAATAAAACAAACTACAGTAATTACTGGCGGAAGTGATGAACCATGCAAAGAGTAATTACTGAATCAGATATGCGAGTCGATTTTCTAAACAGTATATTTAATTATTTATTTGAATAAAACATTGTGTTCCGTTAATTCTTATAATTCTTATAACTCTCTACAAACATTTTTCGTAACATTTTGTACACGAGTGAAAGGGAATGAATTGTCTTGACTTATAGGTTCTGTTCTGTTATTGAACACAATTATTAACAGGCAATCGGTAAGGAAAGTTGATAAAATAATCTTATTCTGTTTTTCTTTATTATACAGAGAACTCCGCAGCAATAATCTTAGCAGTGTTCCCGACTACATGTTTAACAGCACACCTTTAATTAACTATTTGTAAGTATCATTTATTACCATTTGGATGTTACTCTTAGCAAAAAATTAATAATCAAGTAAACCGCAAACATTTTGGAATTAAGATGAAACAAAATATAAGACGGAGCTTTTAAACAAAACTAGAGTCTCCCATGCAACGAAATTGATAAATGCCAAAAAGCAGAATAACACCCAAAATAACAGAGCAGTGGGCTGTGGCATATTCTTCACCTAATATATGTCCTATGTATATGAATTTTAAAATCGCGTCATCGATGTGATATAAGACAGCTCGAAATAATGTCAGAAAATTCCGCCGGTATGTGGTAGAGTATGCCGACGTAGTGACCGTACTCCCATTGTAAAATGGACTAGTTTAAATCCATAAATGCTAGTCCAATTATTATCATCACAATTTAGGACCGACAGTATAGCAAGCGATTATATTATTTATCAATTGAAGAACATTTTGTTAATCTACCCACAAACGATATTTATTATCTACGGTTGTGGCATAACAAGGGAGGCTTCATTAAAAGCCACCTTTCCCTGACACACCGTGAACACGTGTCATTTAACGCTACCATGTACGACGTCATTTTGCCTCTTGTGGACAACGAATGCTTCTGAGATATCGAGGAGAAAAAAGATCGAATAGTCGATGGTAGAATTATATTCAACGAAGTTTTCAGAGCAATGACTTTTTTCTTCATTTGCTAAGTTTTGGTGATTTTTTATTATGATATTTTGCACTGTATGCTAGTTATAACACTACAAAAGCGTACATTTAGGCAGACATTGCATTAAATGATCAGATTTGTAGGGTTATGTATAGTGTTGTTCTCAATCTACGGTTTTCATGTACTCTACACAAATTTGGCAATAAACTGTACATTTTTTTCATTTAGAGATATGTCTTCCAATCGGCTCCAGAACGTTACAGGAAAAACCTTACATGGCTTGAGAAATTTGACAACGTTGTAAGTTATTCTCGTTCAATATAAGCAACAAGAGTGTAATCCACGGAGTTGTGTATCTAATTGACATACATTTAACATTTTTTTAGAGTCTGCGAAAAATAGGGGGAGGCAGTGTTTGGACTGGATGAGCCCCACCTGGATTCGTGCCTGTTTTACCTATAAATTGTGGAATAACCTGCTTTTACCAGTGAAATAAAATGTAATAAAATACAATAACACAAGCTTCATTATATCATTCAGTTCCCCGATTCCAGCATACCTTTGAAGATACTGTATATTTTACATATGAAAATATCTATCTCATTGATCAGAGCCAACACTTATTGTAAAATCATAGCCTAGATGTAGCTGGTGACTTGGAATAAAGTGCCAATGAGGGATCTTATGGAGATAAAATACTCGCCTAATTCAAAAGATTGAGATGAGTTACCAATGAAACTATATTTGAATGATTTATCCAATATATTGAGAAGCGATTTTGTTCGATTTGAATTTTTAATCCAAATTTAGATTGGTGCTTGATCTAAATTTTCAGATTGATTTTCAATCTTTTGAATTAAGAGAGTAGCTTACTGGCAAACTACTAAGTTGTAATTATATCCAAGCAAATGGAACTGAAAATATGTTATATTTGTAATGCGGTATGAAACCGATATAACTTTTTTAAATCAACATGTTTTACTTGTGTAGAGAGGTGTCGAACAACAACCTAACAAGATTACCCCGTTACCTATTTGCTGGCGTCTGTGTTACGGACAAGTTGTAAGTACAAAATCAATTATGATGAATACGGACATCTAATTTGAAAGCATGCATCTACAGTTTTTTTTCAATACTGTTCACTCTCCTAAACTTTGGTCGATCATATTATTTGAAAATCGCTTTATACTAGGTTACACCATACATACGTTTGCTGCTTAATAAATCTACCAACTGACATAATTCGTTGTGTATTCAACTGCGGTGGTTCGACTCATTTGACTTTCTATATATAGACTGCTCATAATTTTCCCGTACGTTGGAAACAATGAGATGCGCAGGTGTGCCCCTGCATACGTTCCACTGTTTTATAGAGCACCACTGTACAGTATAGGTTACATCTATTTTATAGTGAAACTGATACAAAAAGGCATACATACAGATCTGATAGCAATGAATGTTCTACCACCAAGTTTTCCATATTACGTTTATTTTATTCTTCATATTAGGGAATGAACTTGGATAATTTATTCACAATGCATTTTTATTTCAAATTCTTTAAACTAAAGGTAACACCTCTCCTACCCAGTATGGGCACATATTCCCCACAGCCCTGGATGGGCTGTTTAGTTCCCAGTAGTCAGTACAAAGTTTGCTTTTGACAAGTTGTCTCTGTTATTTTGAAACCTTGAGAGCGGGGCTTCAGATTCATTAATATGATAACCAAACCAAGGTAATAGGAATCTGATGATTATAAGAGGAAGAAAAACTGCACTCATTGATGCAGACCCAATTCCAATAGGATGTTTTCAATCAACTTGTTATATTATTCCTAAGTGAAATATTAATTTTCATGGAGAATCTAACATCACTTGATTTTGCCACGCTGTGCACTCTTTGTAATTCATATAATCGTTACGCTTTTCAAATATACCGATTTGGAATGGTGTACTAAACGTTTTGAGAAGAAGATTAAACGTAATCAAATTATAAAGAGAGCCATAAGCTACTGAAGAAAATATGCTTCTGTTATGGTAACGGATTGGTTGTCAACAACAACGACGATAGAAATACCCTTTTCAGCCAATGATATGGCAAAAGTGATCTGGACCACATAAACCAATATTGATTTTTATTTCAGGGATTTATCACAAAACGCGATACCATCAATACCGAAAGGAATGTTCGTCTCTGGAAATGAAACGTATGGTTTAGACATTTTATTTTTGCATAAAAATGAAATCGAATACATACAGGAACACGCATTTGATGGCTTCATTTCAATAAAATATCTGTAAGTATACAACCTTATTATTCAAAAAAAAATCTCAAGGTATCTAGCAATATCTGAGCAGACACTATATTGATATAACGACGTCAGATTATAAAAACCCGTTCTCTTGCAATGACAAAACAAAAACGAGCATAACTCGTATAAGCTGATCCCAGACAAAGTTGGTGTAAGGGGTTTTGGAGTCTTGGGAGCAGTTGTTTCTCCAAAGTCATGTTTCATCCTGAGTAGATTTCTGTCAAGCACAGTTAGTTCCGAACTGATCTGTTCACAATGTGTTTGACGTCTGTTGAGCTCAGATGACTTCATAACTCACCCCAAAACAATATATATTATGTACTTATTATAGGAGATATAAATACCAAGTATGAACTTGATCCGACCAGGCATAGTCGACTATAGTTTTATTTTTTACGAAGTGGCATGGAGAAGGGCGAACCCATATATGCCGCACAGAGGTGAAGCAACCCCCATGCACAGGGAGCTAGGAGAAAGAAGAAAGATCCAGCTTGCTAATCCTAGACTTGAAAAGCTGAAGATTGAAAGTGGGTGGGAACACATGCTCGGGGAGAATATTCCAGGCACGCGAAGTGCGAGGAAAGAAAAAACGAGCATAGGTTTTGGTGCGCAGGTGATGGATACGCAAGCAAAAAGGGTGACTAGACGAAGATGAACGCGTAATACGGGACACCTGAAGCAGTGGAGGAAGAGCACCCCGAAGTTCAGAGGAGCACTGACCGTGAAAGTAACGATAGAGAAGACAGAGGGAAGACACCGACCTATGATGAGACAAAGTCGGAAGAGTGGCAGTGATAGAGTCATCAATAATAACACGAATAGCCTTCCTCTAAAGGCGCTCAAGGACGCTAAGGGCGGAAAACGAACAACCACCCAGAATATGGCAACCATATTCCATTAAGGAGCGAACTTGGTCCTTGTAAAGTAGAAAAAGCTGGAGTGGTGAAAATTTCGTAGAGGCGTTGGAGGCAATCGTCTTAATGTGAGAATTCCAAACAAATAACTGGA
>JAODUJ010761515.1:0-13532 GCA_027564615.1 Psolus chitonoides | reverse complement strand
AAATGAAATGAGTTTTCCTACATGGGCTTGAAACAGTACATTTGTTTTCTCTATCTCGTGATTATTATCAATGAGGAGATCCCAAACAGGTGTTGACCAATGACAATAGCCTATTTGAATATTTATTATGAAGATGTTCTCAGATATGAATATTCACTGGGTAAATTATGTACGTTAAAAAACGATAGATCACTGTCAATGCCTGTGGACTGTGTATTACGTATGCAGCTAACCGGTGCAGGAGTAATACGCGTCCACCTGGTGCGCAATGAGTTTGTGGGCTACTATATTGTCATCCAAACCAATTAAAATATAATTACTCCTGTATAAAAAAAGTACTCCGGGGTTATTATATTTATTCTGAAAACTAACGCCATTCCACGAAGAATGGAGCTGTTAAACACGGGCATAGCCTAATTAACATAAATGTTTTGCCCAAACTTTTGAATTCCAAACAATGTAACTTCCATATCGTTTTCATACAGCAATATTTTCTGGAAGTAAAGTCATTTTTGGGAATGTATAATGAAATTGGATGATCCTTTCAGCAATTAGGAACATTTCATTCTCCTCTCCTCAGCGGAAATACAGAACTCATCGAACTCCTTTTACCGTGTCTATAACATTGATGACCTTTATCAATGGAAAGCTATGCAGTATGACGCTCTTCGGAGTTCGGACTTGGACTTGGTTTACTTTGTGACTTCTTGCTCAACACCTAATGGCAATTTGGAAGTGTCGAATCACATGTCTTAACAATAACTATCAAATGAATATAGCAAGGATGTTTCATAATAGTTCAAAGAGGAAATTACATATTCTCTATATTGTTGATAATCAAAATGAAAATCTTGATATTTTGGCATGCACAAGAGGATAGTGTGCTCTCGAATAATAACACTGAAGACTACTCCCATCAACCCAGAGAGAGAGCAGTGGCCTCTTTGTCTGTTTATGGCCAATTTATAACATATCGTTTTGTGGGCATCAATAATTAATTAAGTATTTAGGCAATTACCATATCGGGTAGGCCTGGTAACGGGTAGGCCTCTGACAATTAGTGAGTCGGTAGGCTTGCCTTCCAATAAAAGAGAGAACAAAAGAGTTTATTGGCAATTTACAACATATCGTTTTGTAGGCATCAATAATTAATTCAGTATTTAAGCAATTACAATATCATCAATTTCCATGTTGTTCCAAAAGCTACATCTGTAATATATCATCTTTATTTGATTATTCATTCAATATCAATAATTCTGTAAGAATTTACTGTATATGTTGTTTTTCGAATTGGTGAGCCGGTAGTCTCGCCAATAAAAGAGAGAACAAAAGATCACACGACATGCAGCCGGGAGGTCAAACGTTCGAATCACTGCCGAATTGAGTGTTGTGGCTCAGAACTGATAGTAATGGGTAGGCCTCTGACAATTAGTGAGCCAGTAGGCTCTCCCTTCAATGAAAGATAGAAAAACAGAGCGCCCGACTTGCAGCCGGGATGTCAACAGTTCGAATCCAGGCCGGACCTTAAAAATAGTAGCCTATTTACTGCCGCATTGGGTGTTGGTGCTCTGATAGTAATAGGTGGGCCTCTGACACTACCCCTTGTCGGTGCGTCAGAATATTGCTAAAGTCCCTTACAGTAATTATAATCTGTGTTTGGGGGCTAGTAACTTTCTTTTCTCAGTCACAAAACGGAGGTTATACTATATGTTTCCCAAGGCCAATTATCCATGAACAAGCTCGAATAAAAGGTGGTGTGTGTGTGTGTGGTGCAGTGGTTGAGTGATCCGCCTCGCACCGATACGTACCGCTCGGTGAAATTTAATTAAAAAAGGGCTGTATTGTTGTAGTCCCACCACCACTCTCAGCATTTAGGAAAGTGGCTAAACGCTGAGAGTTTCACTCACGTCCGTTCGAAAATAGAAGGCGAATTCTCGCCGGTGTTCATCCATGATCAACAATATAAGGTTGCTGCTCAACGCTTGAGCGCATCTGCAGTGCGTTAATCTTCATCCAGATGAAGCTGCACCTAATTGGAAGGAAGGGAGGAAGAGTAGATCTCGGAAGCTGCGGGCCAAGGAACGGACTGATGATTACTCTTCAGTTCATTGTGTAGTAACGTCGCCAACGCGTCAACTATTTTACTGTTGTTTATGTAGCCAACCTTGTGAATTTACATGCATTTCCCGAGAATTCCCGAAATGTTGTCATGGCCAGAAACATTTCCCGAATTTCGGGTAACTTCCTTGAAAGTGGAAACAATGTTCAGTGTTTATTTTGAAATAGCGCCCCCAATTTGTCTCTTTTTGGGAAAATGTTGGGTCTCGAAAAAAATTTGGACCCCAAAAATGGCAGGGCCCAGGGCCTAAAAACGTATAGGGCCCAAAGATATTTGCTCTATGACACATACCTAACATATGTACCAAGTTTGGTCCAATTCTATTCAGTACTTTTTGAGTTATGAACGTTTGTTACACACAAGGAACGGGAGAACGGATGAACGTTTGTTACCCACAAGGAACGGAAGAACGGAATAACAGAAGGAGAGACATGATGATTGCTTGAGCTGCTCTCCCGTAGCTAAAAATGCCTTCACAAACGTTTCTCCTTATACATCGCCCACTTTGCAGAGAATTGTCGGCGACAGTTTTTCTATAGGATAGCCTAACGTGGTAGGTATTACAGTGCAATGTATTACAGTGGTAGATACAGGGGGCGCAACAGGCGCCCTCTATTAGCGGCTATAAAAATAAATAAAAAATAAATGATGGATCAGTCAATAAAGCCTACATTTCTCGCTCGCTTCGCGCGCGATTGCCCTTTCTTTTGTCTCTTTTGTCATGTGGAATCACTTTCGTGCCGTCTAAATCCTGAAGATCATTCATACGGTCATGTCATCTGGTTTTAATTATAACGAATTGCTGTTTTATAACCCAAAGATCGGCCATGATAACCAATTGTTTTCGCCCGCTACGCACGCAGTGGCCTCGCATGTTCATGCACATCTTGTCTCGCAGAGTTATATGTGCCGAATATGGCCCTTATAAACCAAACATCGGACATGGACCATTTTTTCGCTCGCTTTGATCGCAGTACCGTTCGTTTCTTCCAGTTTCTTTCCATGTGATGACACTTGTATCGAAGATCGGAAGCGAATATAGCCTGAGAAAACTTGATTTTTGTCCCCCCCTCCCCAATCCCGAATATATGCGGCGCAACTGCATGTAGGAACAATGACCAGTGGCGTACCTAAGGTATGACAGGCATGGCACGTGCCCTGGGCGCCACTGACTAGTTTATATTAACCTTGGATATCCCAAGCCTGTGTGTACTGTACGCTATTATCCCCGACAGTTGTCAGGCGCCCCGACGGTTTACCTATTTTTGTTCTCAAAGAGTAATGATCCTTGAATACCCTGAACATTTTGACGCGCTGAATAGTACCTCCCTGTTCCTTATTCGTGGTTTTGTTTCATATAGCTGTTTCATTAGCTAGATTGTCCTTAGACGTAGGCCTACGCAATGTATTGCAATTTAATCGAAACATAGCACCGTAACATAAACATATTATACATCGCTATTCGCTGCATAGTTTCCTCAAAGTTTCTGGGAAGATTGAGAAAATCACGCTCATTCACATACCTGTTGTTTTTATTATTTGCCTCATATGCACATAACCGATTTTTTTTCCCCTACTTTTTCTCGTCGGGAGAATTTTCATCATTTTGTCTGGATAGATTGTGTACATTATGTGTATGTCAACCCCGATAGTCCCCCCCCCTGTCGAGTCACCGACAGGTCAAATAATGTTGTCTTCAAGAATTACAGATTACTCTATGCCTTCAAAATTTCGGCGAGCTTCGCTCGCTGCACATCCTTTCTTTTTCCTCTTCAACGCCCGATACACATAGCCGATACAGTAACTACTGGAGAAAGTGAATAACACATAACACATGTTAAGCCAGGATACAGTACCTATTGGTTATGATTAAAGTTAGGGTTAGCGATGTTCAAAAAATGTTAACACACTCCAGTGATTACTGATGAAACTGATAAAACGTCCCTTACTAGTTACTGTATCGGCTATGCGAATTGGCTGTCTTCAATGATTTTGTTTCATGTACGGTAAAATTGTATATTTGAGCTGATATTATGGTAAAGTTATCTGACAGATGGGTGTCAGATGTTTGGACAGGGGCGCAATTGTAGTGTTTGCCATAGGCGCTATTTTCCATAGATACGCCCCTGACACTGACCCCTATGTGATCATGAATGCTCAGAGACCAACTCGAGGCAGGCGTGGACATAAATTATATACCAAGTTGGTGTTTTTTAAAACTGATATTACTAATGATAATAAATAGGGTTATTTAAATGTTATATATCAAAGCAAAGTGACAAATAGTAGGTGTTATGTCTATGTTTGACTGATTTACCTTTATATGAGATCTACCTCTATATCACAGCAAACTAACAATAATTTTAGGATCAACAAAGGTCATTTACTGGATATATTAACACTATAGATCATGTCTGGGTCGTATGTTACCCAAGCTCTCCCCTTGGCCATGACACGCTCGAACCTCCGAGTAGCGAGAGGATACACCTATCAGGGGGATGCAGGGGCGCTGAGGCGTGACGCTACCGGAATGTCGCGAACAATAGGGGCTGTCTCAAGGACCTCTTCGGTCATTGTTGCGCAAACACCCCTGAATGCTGCTTTGTCTCCAGTGACCATGGAAACAAGACATGCGATTTGCAGAGATTCGCCTGCCTTCTACTATTCATAGCAGGGATAGTATAACCATATAGACCATGTATGGGTCGTATGTGACCCCAGCTCTTCCCCTGGCCACGACACGACACGCTCAAAACTACGAGTAGCGAGAGGATATACCTAGCAGGAAGATGCAGGGGCGCTGAGGCGAGACGCTACCGGAATGTCGTGGGCTGTCTTAAGCGCTTCCTCTGCCATTGTTGCGCAAATAACAGCCATGGGTTATAGTATAATAATAGTAATAAAATAATAATAATAAAAACCAGGCTCCGGTGGATTAGCTGTATCCAGCTCGCCTCACGTACAACAGGTCCCGAAAGACGACAACATCGCCACATTGAAGAAGGATGCTTTTCCGCATTAACATCAACCTTCCTGTATCAACGCCATCTGGGGAGAGCTGAAGTGGGGGGCTCTCACATTGCCTGGTTCCCCAACCCATATAATAATGGAAAATCTTAATCAACATCCCATACCGGATCAGACGTCGTCCGGGTCAACATTCTCTGATCGTCCAGGGAGTAATGGCAAAAATGGGCTACTGGACAACGCAGAAAACGAAAGAAATGGACACGACAAGACAACATCAATGTGATGAAATGCTACATAAAACATATCAACGAGAGTGTACAGGAAGAGGATGTACGAACTATGGCTGAAAGACAAGCCAGATTCTAATATATCAGAACAAAGACTCATGGATCAAAAAAGGACGATCGCGACCAGGAATCTCCAGACCACCGCAGAGATTGCAGCTCTCCAACAGCCTAAAGTGACTGACCTACCCCTACCTGATATGCCCGAAGAAGTTGTAACCTCCACTGAATATGTAACATTTATCCCACTGAACATCCAGGATGAGGACGACGATCTCCTACGTACGATCAAAGAGAATATGCACATTTACACTTCGAAGGCTCCGCTCATCTACTAAACTAAGTGACTACTTGCAAGATGCTAACAGAGCCATAACAAAGATTGACACAACCATCATCACTGAGACCAACACACTGATATATTCCACAGCCAAGCTCGTGGCGAGATATCAGCTGACAAACAACAACTTACCAGCTGCACTATAGGACGCAAAAGAAAACCTTACTGCTCTAAGTCATCGACTGGCACGATACAAGGCACGTATTGAACAATATAAACAAAACACATGCTTCAGATACCAGCCTAGTCGTATGTATGCCAAGTTAAAAAAAGGAACAAAAAAAGCGGAAGAGCCAGCCCCAGATGCCAATAAAACCACTCAGTTCTGGAAGAATCTCTAAACCAAGAATAGTCAACATAACAACAACGCTCCTTGGATCCAAGACTTTCAAAAAACCATGGATGGCATTCCAGAACAAGGAGATATGTCTATCCACCCATCCGAAAAAGATGAACAAGATGGCGAACTGGAAAG
Organism: Psolus chitonoides; assembly: GCA_027564615.1. Taxonomy (NCBI): domain Eukaryota; kingdom Metazoa; phylum Echinodermata; class Holothuroidea; order Dendrochirotida; family Psolidae; genus Psolus; species Psolus chitonoides. The sequence goes on along the minus strand of JAODUJ010761515.1, from coordinate 7,344 downwards.
CAGCTGGGCCAGACAAAATACATGCCTTCTGACTAAGACGCCTGACTGCGGTGCATGATAGAATGTCTCTTCAGCTGCAAGAGCTTCTCAGAGACCCCGATATAATACCAGCGTGGCTCTTACAAGGAAGAACTTGCCTGCTCATGAAAAGCAAAGATGAAGGCTCAATCCCCAATAACCATCGGCCGATTACCTGCATACCTACAACTTGGAAGCTGTTATCCGGACTAGTGGCTGACAACATCTCGGAGCAACTGTACCAGAATAACATCCTTGCAAATGAGCAAAAAGGGATACGACCTGGGAGCAGAGGGACGAAATATCATCTTGCAATGGACAGAACCATAACGAAAGACTCCAGGTCACGAAAGACCAACTTGGCAATAGCCTGGATTGACTATCAGAAAGCCTACGACAGTGTGCCACACTCCTGGATCATGGAATCACTGACACATAACCAACTCCCAAATTACAAAAATTATCGAGATATCCATGAGATCACGGAAGACCCAACTGACACACAATGATAAAGATCTGGACCTCGTGTCGATCAAGAGTGGCATATTCCAACAGAGACGCACTCTCACTCCTGCTGTTCTGTGTGACACTAAACCCACTGAGTAATCTGCTAACAACATCCGGGCTTGGGTATAACTTACAGTCAGGCAGAAAGGTGCAGCATCTGATGTCTATGAATGACATCAAGCTCTATACATGGTATGAAGATGACATCGACTTCCTGATCAACACTGTCAAGATATTCTCAGATGACATCAAGATGAAGTTCGGACTTGATAGGTGTGCAAGGCTCATCACCAAGAGAGGAAAGATCATCAGCACTGGTGGGCTACACACGGGAGAATAGAAAATCAAAGATGTAAACATCGAGGAAGGGTATAAATATCTCGGAGTGCTGCAACATTAGATTAGCATGGCAGAAGTGGTGAAAAAAACGCTACCAACACGTATAAACAACGACTGGAACAAGTCCTACGGTCTAGACTCAACTGATGAAATAAGATCCAGACAATCAACACCTACGCCCTACCAGTAATAAGCTATACTAGAGGAATCATCCGATGGTCAGTCGCAGAGATACAAGGTCTAGACCGTATGACAAGAAAAATAATGACCATACATAAAGCACTCCACTCAAAAGCAGACATCCATCGACTCCGAAATCAAGAAGGAAGGGGCCTAAGAAACATAGAGGCAACTATCCGTGCTAAAGAGGTCAGTCCGGCTGAAACAAGACCAAGACCCCATCATCCAGGCTATTTGCCTAGGAAAAGCGTACAAAAGACCAGAAAAAGATGCCAAAACATGGAGAAAAGAGCAGATGAAAGACACCATCAAGGCATGGAAAGAGAAGCCCATACACGGGCAGTTTTGAAGGCAAATTGAAGAACAAACAACTGTGGAAGACGCCGGATGGATGAAAAAGACTGGTCTCAAGGCACCGACAGAAGCCCTCATCCGACAGCACAGGACCAAGCACTAAACACCAAGTGCCATAAAGCTAAACTCCTGAAGATCACTAATGGCCCAAAATGCCGACTATGTAAAGAGCAGGATGAGACAGTCACCCATCTACTGAGAGGTTGCCAAAAGTTCGCCAACACCGAATACCTTAGGAGGCACAACAACGTCGCAGCACTTTTACACAGGAATATACGCGAGCACTACGGCGTTCCAGTACATTAGAGACCGTGGCTACACAAACCCGAGACGGTTACCGAGCACAATCAAGTAAAGATACTGTGGAATATGAAGATAAGAACGGGCAGAAGAATATCCGCAAGACGTCCAGACATCACAGTGATTGACAAGGAAACACGTGTAGCAACCATCATAGACGTCGCAGTGTCTGACGATGAAAACATAACTACAAAAGAACTAGAAAAATCGATGAGTATCGGGACCTGCGGTTAGAAATCCAGCAACTGTGGAACATCAAAGTCCACGTCGTACCAATCGTCGAAGGAGCCTTGGGCAGCTGTTAAACGGAAGACACAATGCAACCCCCACGTGAAGGCAGCGTTAAGTGGATATATACTTCGTAAGACACTGGATCTCACGGAGGACTGGTAGTCCTCCGAGATCGTGATAAAAATGTGCAAATAATACAAATAATACAAATAATAATAATAATAATAATAATAATAACAACAATATAAAATATTGTTTGTTTCATTGTTCCAAAATTTATTTCACCTTTGCCAAGGTGTCATAAAACGGTTTTCTAGGTTTTTTTCTCAAAATAGACAAAATGTAGTACATAAACATACTTGAAAAAGATGAAAATTATAGCACGATTTTGCATAATAGCCCGGTTCCGAAAGCAAAATTTCTCCTCCCCGTAGACCCTTCCCCCAAGACGGTGACCACAATAAATGGTTGCCTCCCCCCCCCCTCCTAATGGAAAATCCTGGATACGCCTCTGTATCATGACACCGTCTGTGTATTTTGGTATCACATCGCTCTGTGAAAATAAACACAGTTAATTGCTTTAGGAAGAAACTCCTTGTGGATTGTGACAACCAACAGTTCTCGAACGTGATAACTGTAATCGATTAGGCCTGAAACAACTCTCTCACTGGGAGACGGTTTCCATAGTCAGTTACCACCGGCCTATGGCATTCATATACCACTCTAGAGTCTCCAACCATGGATATATAAAAAGTGTTTAGTCCTCCATGGTTCAACAGCCTTTCTACGAAAATGTATACAGTGGTGTGCAGCATGAACATCCATTTAACATTATATATAACTGCGTGTGCTTGTTTGAATATTCGCTATGCATCACTGCCCATGCGTAAAGCGAGGTCACTTTATGATCAGCCTCAGTCAACATTTTTGAAATGTATATCGTCTCTGTCCTTTTCTCGGAGGGAGATACAGAAAAATGCAATTTCTGACGTAGGTGTGTAGAAGACGTATTAACTTTACATGCCTACAAAATAGTGTATGTGACCTTGTGCAGAATCAATCGTTGCGGCGTAATGTGTTACTTTAATAGGCTGATGATTCATTTTTTTTAGGTACCTTTTTCTTTAATGATCAAGAAAATGCCGTGCTTAGATTTTAATGAAAAGTAACTTATTTTATGATATCCTTCTTTTATTTTATTTCTTCCGCGCATTTTTTTTAATACGTTTGGGCAGGGTTTTAACTCAAAATGAATGATTGTGTGGGCGCTCTTTAACAAAGGATGCAGACACCTTATAATTAAGAACTACGATTGCTTTTTTATTATATAATAGTATGTACAATACCACAGATCAACAGATTAAGAGAGCAGTTGGACGAATCTTCATTGTATTTTCCACTCGTGTAGCCTACATCATTTACGATAACATTCAACCGAACAAAAGAATCAGCGATCTAAAAATTATGAAAACACATTTGGAAAGTATCAGGAAGTGTACGGGAACCATTTATATAGGTGTTCCTTTCATTGTGAATGGACTATTGTGATGTATATTATGATGATCATGGTAATATTTATCAAATGTATCTTGTCACTCGTCCCTTCAGATCGACTATTTGACAGTTAAATCCAAATAAAAATCAATCAATTTTGAAGCATATTATGAAAATCAACAAAACTTACAAAATTAACGAAACCATAAAAATACGACGGTATTGGGTGTTATATTACCCACTAATGTTAATAAGACGATATCCCATACTTCAGGTACTTCTTGACGATGAATCAATGTCTATACTCCAATATTCATGCCACTTTCCTCTGTATATGAAAATCCATAATTTGCAGCTAAACATCATCAATAAATTGATGGAGCACATCTTCGACAGTTAAAAGCTTCCAAGGGTTCATTCATCGATTATAGAGTGATGTTTATTGATGTATCACTAGTAGATGTTTCTAAATGCCTGATGGGAATGCCAAACTGAATTATTTTCACGAATTAAACAACAAGGTAATAGTTATCTGATTTTAAAATTAATATAAAGATCTGAGCAGACGCTTGAAATGAAGGGCATGCATTCGTCCTACATTTGTTAATGTTTCAAATTAATATTCATTATTGAAAATACTTAGGTGAATTTGACCACACTCAAATGTTAAGGTAGTATTAAAAAGCATTTGAGTGCTAAACAACATATGGAGACTACGTGGAATAGGTAGATGCCACACTCTAAATAGCCCACTGTCTTTCCATTGTATTCCAATAACGGGGTAAAAAGTGTGTCTCTCTTCAGCCGTTTTAACAACTCAGTGTCTATTTGATGCAAGTTAATCTGTTAAACTACCAGTTTACCTGAAATAATTTAAGGCATCTTGATTGATTTGATTTGCATTATTCATTCTAACGTACAGTGTTTAGTTTAAAGTCTGTACTATTTTATAATAGGTCTGATACCTGCACGGTATATATAACCAATGGGCCTGATATCCACAGAGATACGAAGTAAACGCGCATACAATAGTAATTGGAGCATCCGTCTGAAGAGTACGGTACGTACGGAATATTTAGGGAATCAACTGCAATTTTGAGACTTTACCTGGAAACAACCGATACTCTACGTTTAACTGAATAACGGACGAGGCGTTGCCATTCCAGTTCTCTCAAGTTTTGATATTTCCTTATTAATTATAACATAATAAGGAGGGCGGATAGCTCAATTGGTAGAGCTCCGGACTAGAGACCGAAAAATCGAAAGGTTGTGAGTTCGATCCCTCTCAGGACCGCTCAGCTTTTCCGTTGTGTCCTTTGGCAAGGTAGTTCACCTCCACTGCTCCTCTCCACCCAGGTGCTAATTGGGACCTGCGAGGTAACTTGTACATGTAGGAGCGCCGTATTGTGGCTGCACCTATAGGGAAGTCCCCCAGACACGCTGAATAGTGCGTCAGGAGCGAACAGACTGAATTGTGCACGTTAGTGTGGGTTTGACAAGTTACATATGACCAGGGATGAAATTTTACGGTCGGCTGAAAACGCTTGCGTTGATACAAGACCTAAAAACTACATTAATATACTCTCATACATTATATTATTATACAACTCCTTTCCCCCGAAATATGTATAACGTTAGTAATGTCTTTACTATAAAAGACGTTTGTTTCAATATCATCGAAATATGATATTCACAGCAAATATATATTGATAGTTTGAGCGTGATGAAAACTAATGAACAATTAAAATAATACAGATCCTGAATATATGATCATTCAACCAGATATGACCGACAACAAATTTACCTACAATGATGCCTCCATCCCGCTTGTAAACAACTTCCGGTACCTTGTTACTACCATCACATACAATCTTGATGGTAGTTTGGAAGTTGGTGTCCGTATTGGAATGTGAAAAGCCGCTCTCCGGAACTGTAACTATTTGTCATCTTCTCGGGAATCACTGGAATAAAATCAACGTGTGCGTTCTCTGGTCCTAGCTGAAACATTTTACAGCTATACAACACTGTCACTGAAAGCTGCAGACAGCAAACGTTATGGTGCTTCTAGCAGAACAATTTGGAGAACATTGCTGGGTATCAAGTGGTCTGATGATATACATCACCAAAGACAGTTTGATGAAGATGATACGTGGTCAAGAAGAAAGCTGTTGGTGTGGCCATGTGATACGGCAAGGCGGGTTGCAGAGCGAAATGATTGATGGGCTTCCAGCTGGCACCCGGAGAGGGAGAGGCCGCCACAAACTTTGCTGGTTCAGGAATGTGACTGATTGGAGTAGAAAGAGTGTCACCGAGCTTCGTCGAGCTGCAGTTGCACGGGAACAATTGACGAGAGCGGTTCCTGTAGTCCCACTGAACCGCTATAATTTGGGAAACTTTTGGAACTTGATTTGGGGGTATTGGTAGGAGGTATAGTATATGTGTGGGTGACATGACATCCCATCTCATTAATATTCACGAGGAGCGGAGCTAAACCTCATTTTACCAAAATGAGCTTGTAATTGGGCAAACTCAGTAATGGTAACTTAGATCGGTCTCATACTTGGTAGAATTCTGTTCATGTAAGAGTTCATTTCATGGATTTTGATGAGTGGGCGGGTTTAAAGTGAATTTCTTTAAATATCAATATCTCGCGCTACCCTGTGTCCGATTCGTAGGAAACTTGGTGTGTTGGTAGCCTATTGGCATGGGGTGTAGTATACGTATGGGTGATATGACATCATCATCATCATCCTACGACTGCCGTCGAGATTCTGGACACACTCTCACGTCACTTGGTCTTGTTGCTCGTGCCCGCACCCAGCCGATTCGATCCGAAGACATCGGTAGCTACTGTGGCAAGTGTGATCAATTTCATCGTTAGTTAACAGTTCAAGTTATAGCACAGCTTCCGAACCCTAACCTGTGATATAACATCTCCGATAGCTAAAGTTATCAATTATAACACGTGTTATGAGATAACTCAGTTTCATTAGTAGCAACTGCTGTCTTCAATACGTATCGGGTGCCGCACCGCGCTCATCAAATGCCAATCCTGTGTCCCTGGTTAAGGTATCTGGATAAGGGTGTGGTCTTCCCTCTAGTTGGACGCAGAGGTCTCCAGAAAAGAATTTATAAGATTATCTGATTCTTTGCCCTATAGCTGTGACTAGCAAATAGGGCCCGCCTTCGTGCCACAAATGTAGAGATTAGGGGGATGTATCCATACATCTGAGCTATGGTGAGATGGTCCTTCCAAGACGGACTTTGGACTCGCATCAGAAGCCTTGTGTAAGTACCGTCAAGACGATCTTGAAGCTCCTTTTTCATTGTCCAAGTCTCAGCACCATATAGAAGAATGCTTTCGACGCAGGCTTTGAAAAACGTAATCTTGTACTAGAAATGGCCGACTGCCAAATATGGTGGAGCTTATTACACGTACTCGATGCTTGTCCCTTTCTGGTCATGAAATCTTTTCTGCTATCGCCAACGTGTGATCCCAAATATTTGAAATCATCAACATCTTTGATGTCTGTGCCCTCCAAAGAGTGGATAGATGGATGCTCCAACTCTTCTTTGATGATAATACAGTCTGTCTTCTTGGTGTTCAGCATCAGCCCCACTTTTGCAGCTGACTTTTCAAATGATATTAGAAAATATTGGGCAGCGGATACCATTTCTGCAATCAAAACTACATCATCAGCATAATCTGGGTCTGTTAAATGCATTTGACTCTGACGACCATATCTCCTGCCTCTAGTAAGAACTGATGGTCTCAAACAGCAGTGACAAACAGGATAGGAGCAAGAGTGTCACCTTGAAGGATATTCGCAGTCGTTAGTAATAATAATAATAATGAGTACATTTATAAGGCGCATAATGCAAATGCCTCTATGCGCCGACGAAACACACAAACGAGATCAA
>JAODUJ010760404.1:0-13545 GCA_027564615.1 Psolus chitonoides | reverse complement strand
CAGAGACGGAGAAAATCACCGGAGGTGTGTTGAATGAAAATTCCAATTGTGAATTGTTCGAATCAACAAAGCCAGACGAAAAGAAATCATGAAGAACACCCCCCCCCCCCATCTCCTCGCACCAAAAGAGTCAAGTGACACGCTAGGGAGAATTGCCAGTAGGAACTGCATCTTCCCCACTCTGATGTGTTGACATACGCTCCACGTGTAGCATCCGAGCATGTACTCATGCATTGCTGGTTCCCCGGACCCGGTTAAGCGAACTAATGTGCTGCAGTGCTCCCGTTGCATTTCGAACCTCATGCAGCCGAGCCGATACTGTAAGCAGAAACCTCCCCAGGTCACAGCCTCATATATTAAGGCAATATTATAATATAATGTTCATAATAATGTCGATTCCACAGTCCCAAACAATAATATTTCTTCTTTCTTAACATTATACAGGTTCCAATCGTGCTCGTTTGCTGTTGAATGCAGAAAGGTGTGGACTGAAGCTCAGAACTGACGTGAAAGGGGATGGAAACTGTTATTTTCGAGCACTCGCAGATCAATTGGCCCGAGTCGGACTCATCGATGGTGTGACAAGCACAAGTCATGAGGAGCTCCGAGCTGAGATATGTGATTTCATGGAATACAATGTGAGTCGATTATAAGATGATTACACCTCTATACTGTGTAAAAGTTCCCATAGTCAATGCGCTACAGAACATGAACACAACGGTGTGGTGTGATTCCTTGCCTCTGTTTTGCTTGGGAGGTAGGTGGGGTTATTACCTTCAAATAAAGTCATGTGCCAAGGTTCGCACACACACGCCCGCATCACTACACATAATCCTTCAGTGGTCAGCCTACGGCAAGGATTGAAGAATTACTGATGGCGTTTATAAATGGCTAAACCACGGATTCGAGGCGAGCGAAAGTGCATGTGGTCGGAAAGTACACAGTCATTAGTGGAAGGATTTTGCAATACATTTTTCATGAATATGAATCGGAATGAATCAGTGAAAAAAAGTATCCATCTAATGACTTTTACTTTAATCTCTCCAGACCGTTGCAGAGATGAGTCACTACGTAACCGCAACCTACATAAACAGAATGAGACGCAATCACGTGTGGGCCGGAGAACCAGAAATTGTTGCAACCATGAAAAGATACAGAGTTAACATACAAATTGTTACAAGTGCGGAAGCCAGCACGTCAAGCGGCTTCTTCAAGCACGACTTCGAAGAAAAGGACGCTACAGTGACAGTGTACCTGGGGCATATCCACGAGAATCACTACGTCAGTCTCGGTAGGTAGACCAATAGTATGCATTCTGGTTCTTATCTTCTCGTGTCCGATTACAAAGTGATAACTGCTGCATTTGAGCTGGTAATGTGTGTAATTATTAGTTTTCCCACTGTGAATATAATTCAATATATAATTCGTTTGACACGAAATGTTTGGAAGAGTCTGCTCACGCTCAGTCTGTATTGGCTCTTGATCATGATTTTTCAAAATCTCCAGATGGGCAGCAGTCTTCTTTCTTGGCGTTCATGGTGTTATCACTACGTCCTCATCATATCACAGTCGCATGAGGTGGGAATGGGATCCATGGTGAGCTTCATGCTGTGAGCCAGAAAAAAGGGGAAGTGGCTCTTCCTACTGTTATGCCGACTGGTAATCCGTCAGGCAAATGTAGCTGATATTAACTAACGTCAATCATGGAAGTTGATGATTACTGAATGTTCTAATATGTTGGTTTCCAGAATGAACTGAGTTTAATTTCCGCATGATTGTTCTCGATAGCTTGCGACTTTGATGTGAATACATTTGTTGGTGTGCTTCTGAAAGAGTACGCTAGTGAAACAAATTTCTTAGGAACATCGCCCAGAATTCACCGGAGCTGAGCCTACAGTCGACATTGACAACAGTGAGTCAATGTCTAGGCTCCAGTAGAAATATCACAGTGAATGCGTTACCTGCTATACGTAGACTGTTGAATGCATGCGGGATTCCTCGATCGACGAACATCATTTGCAAGATGCAAACAGATGAGTGTTCAATAACGTTAGAATTCGGAGGGTTCAAAGCGATCACCATTTGATTTTCAGAGCCAAAGGAGGATCACCAAGAAGACCCAGGACGCCCTACAGCGGGCCCAGATGTGTCAACATCAGCAACACACACGCCAGGTAGGAATTGTAAATAATTTTGGTTATTGACAACCAGAATGGGATAACAACTGCCAATCAGAAACACAAGAACAAATTTTTGGTCACAGTTCCACTACGCTACAAAGAGTAGTCCATTCCATTCACCTGTGTATTCTTCCAGATAAATACATCATTTGAGAAGGTGTTTCGATATAATGACAAATGTTAGTAAAATGTTTCAGACAATATGATCAAAACATCACCGCACTAAACGCACAGACAGTGAAAACTCTTCGCTGAGGAAAACACCAGTAGAATGCGTCGCATCGGAATGCGATATATTTTTCATAGATTGCGTGGCGACGTAGTTGGTTAGGGCGTCGAGCCAGTCCAGATTGTGCCCTTGGGCACGGTACTGTATCTCGATTGCTTCATTCCACTCAGGTGTGAATGGATACCTGAGATTCATTGACTTCAAAATATATTGGAGCGCTGACTCTATGCGACAGTCTATATGAAGTTTCACGGGAGACATGGTGAAACGAGACACGGCATGGTGAGCCACGCGAAAGTGGCACACCACCACTTCGGTTAGCCGAACTGTGCCCCCCTCCCTAAAAATGGCTCATATTTTTGGTACGTAATCAAATTTTGAATACTTTCTTTTGTCCCGATCAGACTTAGCCTGCCTGTATCTAGATGGAGACACTGGGAGGTACAAGAATTGTGATTTTTCGGGGGGAGGGGGGGGGGGGCGGTTATGGGGAATTTCACCGGTTATTTCGCCGATTTGGGCGAAACGTGGGCTTTTCGGCTGCCGGCATGAGTCGGACGTACCACATCTGGATTGGCGCCCTCCTAGCAAAGAATCTAAACGGTCATGGTACAGTGAATTGTAGGTGCCATGGCTCGTATATATATATATGCCAGGTCTCTGGCGACAACTTCAACTGGGCCCAAGGGGAACTCGGAGCCGGCCAATTTATTGTAAGTCAATGGGCCGGCTGATGGTGATGTGCCACCTGAGGGTTGTATATTATATAGCGCGAGTTTGACGGGTGGCCAATGACCAGGGGTAATGTTTGTGGAGCCCTTTGAGATGTACGTACTACATAGCCCCTGGCCCTAGAGACATTACATCGATCTAAATCATTGTCATCATTCCAAAGGTTCAAGGCGATCACCATTTGCTTTTCCAGAGATTAACGAAGATTATCAAGAAGGTCCTGCAGATCACCGCACAGCCTGTCCAAATGTGTTTCCGGGAACAACCTATACATCAGGTAAGAATTTGCAAAAAGTTCAGCCTAACTATTAACAACAAGAATGGGGCAATAACTGCGACTTAGAAACAAAAGAAAATGCGCATTTTAGCGTAGTTATTAACAATTATGGTGGGATAATAATCGGGAGCCAGAAACGTACACGTTCTTGTATGGTTGCACATGAGTGTCCCTACAATGTCAGGGCATCGCTCAGCGGAAACACTTCTAAAACCGTATATCCTGCAATAAGCTTAGACACTGTCGACATCCCCCACCCTCTTCATTAATGAACTCTTTACCCCAGCCTCCTATTCAGCGAAAGTGCCAGTTTATCGACATCGGCGTCCATGATGAACTCAGCGCAAACTGCTGCGCGAAGCCAAACATACCGAACCCCTCCTCCGCCATTGATCTGCAAAAGTCGATGTTGTTATTTCTACCTGGGCGACAGACAATTCTGCCGGAACGACTATATTTTCTACAAACTCAAGCACGTAATTTTAGGAACGGAAACCAGCCGAATATCTCGACAATAGGCGAAATGCGATCATTCCAACGTCACAACTGAAGGAATACCTCATCATCTCAACCTCAGAAACCACTCTGCTTGACATCTACTGACATCCCTGATGAGATGTGAAATATACAATTATGAGTGAAGCAGATCGTACTGAACTGAAGTAAGTAAGTGGGTGGTTAATGGATCCCAGTTCATTGTTGCCGAACTTTCTCCTTATCCCACATTCACGACAGGTAAATTCAATAGCCATGATGTCTGCTCAAAAACACTGATCGATCAATCACTGGCATGTTTTTATTCTGACTTTTGCAGAATTCGAAGAACATTCCACTGAACGAGTGAAGAAGATCAACAAGCAGAGTACACTACATTCTTTCTTCAGTCAGTCAATCTTTAAAAGGTAAGCGGGCAAGTGGAGCAAAGCATATTCAAAATCGTCCTACTCAGTACTCACGCAAACGAGTTTGGACTAACCCCTGTCACCCAAACGTGTATGAGTGTACGCTCATTTCAAAACATAGTTTATGAGCCTTGAATGGGAAAGTCTCCATATATTTGAGACGGGAGTGAAATAGAATGGCTGTCAACATGCCTGACACGTTGCCGCAGTGATTTCCAACTGAGATGGATTGAATTCAACCTCTTGAAAATCGTAATGAGCAATAGGCCTATAAACAAATATTCCTAACATATTTCCGCTAGAGAATGGTTGAAAAAGTATTTGGGGTAACTGCTGACGATGTGGTTAACTCGCTCACTCATGCATGTGGAACAAACTGCATCCAAAACACGCTTCCAAGTACCAAGCCGGAGAAGCCCTAAAGTGGGCGGTCGACGGGTCTAATCGCCCATCCGGCCGGAGTCCTTGCAGACGGTACGGGCAGGATCGTCTGCGGGGCCCTGAGGCGCGCCATAAGGAGGGCAGTCAGTCAAGCAAATCTAACAGCAGAAAAAAATATGAACAGTCGAAAGACATGCTCAATCTGGTGTGATATTCATAGGTTGTGGTAGTAATATGAAGTCTTGTACGGTTGCAATACCCAATTCTGCGCCTGTCTCGTCAAAACTGTTATGATGATGTTTCGTGGTTCCTTTCGGATGTTGCATTTTGCATGCGATGATATATCCGGAAATGTAGTATTCGGGTTCTATGGTTCGACCTTGCTGCCTTGGCACTGCTCCACGGGCGGTTACCACATTTATCAGGCCAGGCAAGGTTGAAAGACGTATTCACGTCTGTCGGATGGAGATGCTGGAGTGCCAATTGAAAAATGAAAAACTAATCACACCCCTGACTGGTGAGGAGTGCCATAAATTATCAATATATTATTCCCATTTCCGTGGCAGAACGAATCTATCAACATATCAATGTCCTGTGCGCACAAATCTAAGTAACGGGTAGAAGTGGCTGCCGCTCTTCATCCCTTCAAATAAGTCCGGTATCATGGATTTTAGGTTTGAATAAATAGGTTCATAATGTTCGCGGACGAACATTCTCGAAAACTCAAGCGCAAATATCCTTCCCGGACGCAGGGTTGGGATATAAGCTGGCCTGTACGCACGGGGGTTCGAATTCTCCGAAGGCGTAGGCAGCGATATATTTGATAGTGGTACTTGGCGCGAAGCGCTTAGATTGTTGCAGAAGTATAGCTCCAGAATGGCGGAAATGTCACTTTCCAAGCCTCACAAATTACCTCACGTTTATTCATGGCTACCTCGGCGACCTGGAGTAACATCTGTGGGTAATTAGTTGAAAGAGACGCAACATAGGTTGCTCTCTAAGCGTAACGCCGGGATGGGTTCGTTTACACTTTTGGGGCGGGAGGTTGCTCTAGAGCCTTGCAAAGTACGGTACTCTTGCAACATAATATGAGTTGAAATATTGGAACAGGGATTGTCCAGTAGAAACCGGGACGACGAGGGGGTCTCTAGTCCCGGACGAAAAAGGGTGGGGTTTCTGTAGGTTCCTACCTAAAGCTTCCCATAGTGACTTCCATAACCACACGGAAATCGAATCAAATCATAGTTCTGTGCAAACTAACAGAAGGAGAGAAAGGGAATCGGCAGCAAAAAGTAATTACTCAGGAAAGATTGGAAAAAACTACTAGTAACTAGTGAGCGCGAACGTGTCCGCATTGGTCGTCCTATCGCGATCGAAATGAAGAGACGAGTCATCCCAGTTCCCAGACTTAGCCCCAGTGACACTTCGCGGGAAGATTTGGTTCAGATTCACCCCGTGCCTGCCCAGCAAACATGGTAAAAATCATCGGGAATGACAACTAACTGTATATTGGGAGCCCACACCTATGATGACGTCAATCGCAGCATCCTTAACTATGTCCTCGTTTCATTGTATTCCCAGATCGATGACACAGTACCACTAGACGTCATCATCCGGCTCGGAATCGGCATCAGACGGTACACTACCCGGATCTACGACACCTGTTCCCAGTACGCCACTTCCTCCGGCAGCTTCACAACAAACACATGATAGTCAAGTGAGTTAGCTCACTCCTCTCAGTCCACGAAGAGTGATCATTCACCTCCTGTATCTGGAGCTCAACCTACCTCTGCATCCGCGTCCCCAGTGACCTCGCTTGGAACAGAACCGCCTGGCTCTCCAGCAAGACTGACTTCTTTCGGATCATCAAGTCATCTATCGGGCAAGCCAGAAACACCACGTGAGTGCGCATCCGTCAACACAGACGTCTCAAAAGGGTCCACTGTTCAATATCATGGAAACCCCAACCAGCCCCAAAATGTAACCTGTTTGCCGGTCCAGGATCTGGGCAATAAGACATTGCGGTTCCAGACACGATGGTACAAGAAGTTTCCGTGGCTCCACGTAGACGCTGATGTCGGTGGCGTTCTGTGCTTCACCTGCGTGGAAGCAACCCGGCAGCAACTGACTGGAATGGCATAGTATAAGGAGGAAACTTTCGTATAAGCGGGTTTTAAGAACTGGAAGAAGGCCATGGAGAAATTCAACAAGCACGAGAAATGCGACGCACACAGCATTTCCATGGCCAACTTGGCTTCGAGAAATAAGTCGGAGTTGATGCCCAGCTCTGCAAACAACGTCTTCGGGACCAGCACCTTGCACGAAACGCCTTGCTGAAGATAGTCTCGTCCCTCCATTATCTCGCGAAACAGGGGCTAGCGATTAGAGGGAAAGATGCAGCAGAAGGAAATTTCCAAGAACTGCTGCGACTGAGAGCATCCGATGATGACAATCTACAAAGGTGGATGGAGAGGAAAACCTCCTATACTTGTGGGGTTCATCAGAATGAGATGATGCAAGTGATGAGCCATGCAGTCCTGAGGAAAATATGCGAAGATATCAGGAACACCCGCGTTTGTAACGTCTTCGGCGTAATCATTGACGGTACGCAGGATTGCACGGGGAAAGAGCAAGAGGCAGTGTGCGTGAGATACGTCGATGACAATTTCGACGTGAAAGAGGAATTCCTGGGCCTCTATGAACTCCCGTCAACAACAGGCTCAGCTCTATGTGGCATGCTGAAGGACGTCCTGATAAGGTATCAGCTACCAATCGCGGACCTGAGAGCCCAGACCTATGATGGAGCTAGCAACATGGCTGGCAAATATCGTGGGTGCCAAGCAGAAGTTAAGAAGCTCCAGCCACTTGCATCGTACACTCACTGCGGGGCACACGTATCACACCTGGTTGTGTCCAAGGCTGTCCAGAGTGCGCCGTTCATCAGAGATGCCCTCGATCACCTCCAGGAGTTGGGGAAATTGTACAAGGGCTCAGGTAAATTCAAACATCTCTACCTTAGCCAGCATGGTGACGATGTTGATGGTCATCCTACATCACCAAGAGTGCTGAAGCCAATATGCCCAACACGCTGGCTCACGCGAGCTGCGTCCATCACGGCTTTCCTCAATAACTATGAAGATGTCGTGGAAGCTCTGAGAGTAGCATCTTCTGAGTTTGGAAGCAACGTGTCATCCCGCGCAACTGGACTGAAGAAGTGTCTGTCAACCGTCAAATGCGTCCTGGGATTATTGTCCGCTTTGCCAGTCATCCAGTGCCTAGAGAAGTTCAATAGGGTTCTGCAAGGCTCGGGGATCACCATATCAGGGATGCTGCAATCTGCTGACATGGTACAGAAAGAATTCCAGCGTCTCCGAACCGAGGAATGTTTCAAGGAGATCTTCGATGATGCCCAGGAGAAAGCTGCAAAGTGGCAACTGGACCCTCTGGTTCTGCGCCAACAGAGAATCCCTGCGAAATACACGAATAGTAACGAAGATCATGTGGGGTCAGCCGAGGAGACGTATCGGAGCGAGTACTTCAAGGTTCTCGACAGCGCTGCTACTAATCTAACAGACTACTTCACATCTACTGACATAGATGAACAGAACAGGTTGGCGTCGATGCTACTCAATGGAGAATACAATGAAGACCTAGTGGAGAAGTATCCTGAGCTCTCCGACTCGCTCCGTCTCAATTTGTCGTTCTTTCGGAGCCAGTACCAATTCTCGACGGTCGAAGGATATAGACAGGCATTCAAGTCGATGCATCCTACAGTAAGTCGGATGTTCAGTGAAGTCGAGGCACTATTGCGACTGCTCCTCGTCTCCCCCGCCAGTTCCACAGAGGCAGAGCGATCGTTTAGCGCATTGAGACGCCTGAAGACGTGGCTACGGAACACCATGAGTCAGAAGAGGCTCAATCATGTCATGGTTTGCCATATCCTCCGTGACCATCTACACCACATGAAGGTCGAAGACATAGCAGAAGAATACATAAGTGCTTCGGATAACCGACGTCGCACTTTCGGTCGATTCCAGTAGGGGCATGCTTACGGATGCGCAGCGCAGAACAGACTACTCTGACAGTTGTTAGCACTCTGGTAGTTGATTTCGCAAGGAAATAATTCGAGAAAAAGCGTTCCCGAAAATTCCTACAAAACTGGCGGGTAACTTGGTCTACATGCCGGGACAAATTCGAATGAAACCATTACTGCGTATGTAATATATTACGTTCTGTTTTTCTTTGAGAATCGTCATCAACAGGACTCGCCGTTTTTTACCGGATGATAGATTGAAGTGATTCACACTAAGGATTGTAGTGGGATGTATTATGGCTCAGGCCTATTTCGGATTTAACGCAAGTAGCTAAAAAAAAGTCACTATACAATATTCTCGAAGGGCCTATTCAGTCAATCACTGAATAAATAATCATGCCGGTACAAATAACAGGCCGTTGATTTATTAAGCAAGTGCGTGAATTGTATTCTTGAGAACACCATGAGCTGTATTTAAATACGAATCTGCAACTTGGTATAATATACTATTCATGATTTTAACACTTGATTCCATTGAACCTGCTGAAAAATGTCTGATCTTCGCGTCAGGGTCTCAGGGATAGCCTAACATAGGCTTAGGCTGGGGCTATAGAATAGGCCCTTTATTGAAGTGTTTCTTCACTAGATTCTTGTCGGATATAATACCAGACCCAGCACATAGTTGCAGAACTTGATGATGGAGATTGTATCGGCTTAGTCAGCAGAGCTACGTTTCCCCATCGTATTCAGATGGTATATAAGGGGAAGGGGGAGGGCGGATTACAGAGTAGACAGTATAGTATGGCATATGACCGCATGAGTACCTACCAGCACTACCATCGATCAGACATCGATCAGACATCGATTGATCGATCGATCGAGAGAGAGAGAGAGAGAGAGAATATAAGCAACACATTCAGCACAAGTGACACATAAGAAGTAACACAAAAAGTTGAACACAATTGCGCGCGAAGAGCGATGGTATATTTCGCTGCCTACTCGCCACTCTGTGTAGGTTGTACATCGTCTAGCAGTGAACCGAACGTTACCTATGGGTTCTGCTGACCACATGCAGTCCATTCTTACATTTTTCAACAAAGTGATGCATATTCGGCAAGGATGTTCGCGTACCCCCTGAAAAGATCTCGCGTACCCCCAGGGGTATACGCGTACCCCAGGTTGAAAACCCCTGCTCTAGAGGAACGTCGAGCTGTTTCCGGACTGACACTCCTTTACAATTCAGTTCATCATATTGTTGCCATTGACACTGATCGCTACCATATTTCAACTGGGGCAAGTGGAATATTAACGCGTAGATCTGCATCCAATTCCTTTCATCATTCATCATCATTCATTAGAGACTGCTACAAACAAACAAAAAATTAGTTTTGAATCCCTTACTTGCATTTGTTCAGTGTCCGTTCTTATTGTACTGTAATGGCTGAGTAATTTTTTCTTTTGTTTGCTATTATATTACTGCTGTAGCTCTTTTCCGCTTTTTATTAGGCGATCGTAGATTGCTTTGTCATTGTATGTGGTATTCTTGAAGAAGGCACTGTAGTGCCGAATATTTGAATACAATTTCCTGAATCCGAATTTACTAGTTTTTCTTGTATTTTTCACTAATGGAGATACATTGATCAACTTGACCTGAACGTAATAATGATATATTTTTTAAATATCAACCTAGCAACGACAATCCACCCAACAAAAAGTATCAAAGCTGTTGCAGGTGACCCTTACATACTTCATGCTCTTCATAAGCATTCTAAACATGGCAAGTTAGTTTTGAATAACTACTGCTACAAAATCTGGAATAATCTTCCGAATGCTTTAAAACACTGTAAATCGTATGCAATATTCAAACTAAGCTAAAATCACACCTACCTCTTAATTATTCCGAATGATGTTGGCATTGTTTTGTCTAGTTTCTTTTTTTCCTTTTTGCATTTGTTACTAGTTATGCCCTCAAGGCTTAAGGTCACTAGCTTTGATAAGCATTGTAATGTTTCTCTAGTGTCCTGTTTATACTTTTAACGAAATAAATGGAAATGAAATGAAATAAAGCTGTCTGGCAGATATGGAAAGAAAAAAAGTGGCCATCATGACGAAATTCACTTAGATAGCACTCCGTGTGAAAATTGTGGCAACTACAGAACTGTAACGTTTTGTTAGTGCAGATTATGTTATTATATGGGCTTTTTTCTGAAAATATCGGATAATATCCATAAAATACGCTTACTAATCCCGGCAAAAATATATTTCAAACACGATTTTAGACGAATTGTTTAACCAAATGTGATTGGTGAACCCCCCCCCCCCCGATGACCCACGTCAGCAGGGACGTAGCCAGAGGGGGAGCAGTGGGAGAAATTGCTCCACCCTTTCTTTCTTTTTTGCAGGGTATTTTGTCAGCGCTCTTTTGATCTTGAACTTGTTCTTGTCCGCCCCTCTCGATCATAATCTCGATCATAATTTTCTGCAATGCTCTACTACAAGGCGCCGAATGTTCAGCAAAAGGCGCCCATTAGAGCTAGCTCACGGATGTACTTCATAAAGCGCCTGTGATCTAACTCTCTTCTCCAAAACTACAAGGAATTAACATTATTGAGACGTTTTTCATGAACCCGCTTCAAATTTCGATTTCCTGTAGTAAATAAGCTAGTTCGGAGATACACGGGGCAATCACTCTTGTCAGAGATGTCATTTGTGTCAAATGTGTCTGTTGTGTCATTTTTAACCTAAAGTTAAAACATTACAATCAACAAATTTTCCCGAGCTCCGCGCACAGTAGATATTTTCCGCCTGTCTTGAGATGTGGTATCAATGTACCTTTCGTAAACCCGAAGATCGGTCAGTAAATTGTGCCCGCTCCGCGCGCGATAGCATTCCTTTTTCGTCATGTGATGTCACCGCCTTCCGTGCGTCTAATCCCGAAAAATGTACATCCTCAAACTGTTCGCACGCTTAGCGCGCAGTGATGTACGTCTTCATTTGCATTCTTGTTATGTAGTGTAACTTGTGCTGAATATATCATTTCCGTATAACCCGATCGGATATAATAACCAAGAATTTTTTTCGCGATTCGCACACAGTTGTGTTTGTTCAGGACTGGCGACTTTTCTTTAGACAATGAACCGGTAGAAATTCGCCTCCCAGTCCGACCCCTCCCTCTTATTATCACTCCCTTTTAATATCTGCCTGGTAAATATACATGAAGGGCACTAGGTGTATGTTATGCAATGTAGGACAAATACTTATGCGTAAAGCGTGGATGCATTTCTCTCTAAACATTAAAAACCGTGTGATCTGATAATAACAATGTGTCATTCTGCTACACTATATATACATTTATATTGTCAGCCCGTTATGTTTGTCATTCTGATATAATGTAAAATAATATGTAAAATAATTCAAACAGGAAAAAATCTGCTGATAATATGATAAAATATGATATGATGAAACTGGCAAAACATTGCACCAAATCGCATCTAAGGACCTTCAATTGTTCAAAAAGTTATCAAAGGGGAGGGGGACACCTTAGACCCCTCCACATAACAATCGGAAAAAGTGCTCCTCCCCGTTCATATTCCTGCCTACGTCCCTGCCCGCTAGTGACGTGACCACTGGCAGCAAAACCTACAAGTGACATTGGCCTACATCCAAACTTAATACCCAGCTTTCCTCCTGCGATTCCCGTGTCGTTCATGCCTACAATTTTTAAAATAAATTGATTATTTCTCTGTATTGATTGTGGAATTTTTCTGTCTTTTTCATTTTGGTCGTTCCTCGATATGAATCACTTTCAATTACACAAACGTGGCTAATAAAAAGAAGACGTTAATCAATATCGCGATTACCATCCTAACAATATAACTGCCTCAGAGTATGAATCAGTTGTGCGCCTTTGTAAGCCTTCTTTGTAAGGGTTTACTATGTTTCTTTCTGTGGCAGGCTATTATTACCAATCGGTTCTTTGTTTTAGTGCAAGCCACTACGTTTTATTCATATATAACTTTTTTCAGCACGACAACCAATTATATTTCTCGCCTAGGTAGGCTCGTGCTCTGTTAATTCGATCTCGGCCGCGGCCGGAGGATGATGATGATGACGAGGTAGGCTCGTGCTCTGTGCTGATAGCTAGTTAATGTTGAAGTAGGCTGTTTGGTAACCTATTTCTCTTAAAGGGGCATACCGGGTTTGTTTCAGTTACTAAACCATGTTCAAAAAGCAATTGTTCACATGCACATTACCAGAACCTTTCAATCAATAATTTTGCTTCTTTTAGAGGCTTGAAACAAATGTAATTGACATAATTTGATGAAAAATCGAAATGAGATTCAAGAATGCCTCTATTCAAAAGAAGAAAGAAAAATGGTTGGACTATCGTACAGCGGTAGTGTAATACCACAGAGAGAAATTTAGATTACATCTGTCATACTAAATCGTACAAAAGCCTTTTTTTTAACAGAAACGAGAATGAAACTACAATCTCGGACAAATTTGTTGGGACACTTTGTCTGATTGCCTATGAAATGTCTTTAATAAATGTTCCAGTAAATGTTCCAGACGTTTAACACAACCTTCGTTCCCCCGTACAATGTTGCGTCCCTTTGATTACTCAGGTGACGTACGTGAAGAGAGAATTATTATCAGCAACAGTGTACGGGGTGTCCCGAGGAAGTGTTTCCAAGATTATAGTAGCAACGTTGTTGAGAACTGCATAGGATAAAGTTGCAAATATACGTGGTCTTCACCATAACCTTAACCATGTTCACTACTGTCTCCAATCGCTCAAGCCCCAGTTACTC
>JAODUJ010759293.1:0-13546 GCA_027564615.1 Psolus chitonoides | reverse complement strand
ATTTTTACCTCACTTCCCCCAACTCTTGACACTACAGTTATGCTAGTTGGTAGGTTTGAGTTTATTTTTGAAGGGGTAAAAATGTCACAAATTGTTATCCTGTAGGTAAAATTCCACACAGGGCATGGTAGGCATTTATTGTTTTAATCTTGTTGTAGGGAGGGGGTGCCAAACAGTACTAGACAACCTTGTCAAATAATGTTTCAAAATGAAATTTTGACATATCCTACAGATATGCTTCAAAAGTCACATTTGGCTAAGATTCTGACAGAAAATTTCTTTCTAAAATTGAGGCCTTAATATTAATATTTTTTTTATTTTTAGTATTTAGTGGATGCCAATGAGGTGGAGCTCTGGTGCTCACAAAAGTTGGAAGAAAATTGTGGTCATGATTTGGGGAAAGACGAAACTGCCACAAGCAAGCTGTTAGCTAAAACCAAGGTATGGTATTGCAAGGTGGTATTTTATCTGTGTGCACTTAATATAAATTTCATTCCCAAAATGTACACAATTTTTAGGGGGGAATGAAACATTCTCATAAAAAAGCTTAATCAATGCATGAAAACACTTTTATTTCATAGAGTGGACAGGGGGATGGCCTGTAGAATAATCAAAGGGGAACTTGAGGCAAGCATTTCAAACACATATATGATAGAAAACATCAAAACAAGCTCATTATTCGGCCCCCAGCTTCATAGCTTGTTCCATGGTGAGATATGAATATTTGAAATACTTCGGAAATGTTCACAATTGCACACATGTTTGGTTTTTAAATATGGTTAGGCATGATCAAATCACTTGAGAATATTCAAATATCAATTACAAAATGTTAATATACTTCTCGTTGGAAAAAATACTATGAAGTCTAAGGTAAAAGCTAGAGAAAGACACCGTAAAGAAGAATCGCTTCTTCATCAGATCTCTTCTTCAGAGCAGCGTCGTTTCATGGTGACTCCGTCGAGCTCCGATCTCAGATGAAAATGCTCAGAATGAAATTCTTTTGTATTATGATTATGAACTTTAATGTACCATTATAAGGTCTAGAGCGAGATGGGTCGAGGATGAGGAAAAAAAACAGGAAGTATTTTTTAATTTGGAAAAACGTAATAAAGCTAACAACACTATTTTCAAGCTTTTAAATTCATATGGTACAATTATTGAGGGGGGCAAGGATATCCTGTTAGAAATTCGCCATTTTTAACATTTATTATACAGCTTTGATGATACCACTCCGGGTTTTTCCCTCCATGACCTACATCATACTCGAATTAGATGTAGACGAGTCCATTTCCTGTGAAGGTGAACTCAGTCTACGGGAATGTCCAACTACTCTCAATTCAATGCATAAAACGACAAAGCACCTGGCAGTGATGGTTTTTCTGTTAATTTATATTTAATACTTTTGACCTTTGATTGGGCAACTTGTAGCTGATTCCTTAACTTATGGTTATAACAGGGGGTACCTTTCATCTGAGCAATGCCGTGGGGTTATTACTCTTATTTCGAAGCCTGGTAAGGATTCTATGCATTTTCGTAATTATCGTCTGATATCTCCTCTGAACACGGACTATGAGATTGGAGCCAAAGCAATTGCCAATAGGTTTAAATTAGTTATCCGGGGCTTAATTTGGCCCAATCAAACTGGCTTTTTAAAAGGAAATTTTAAAGGAGAAGTATCAGATATGACGGTTCTTGATTCAATTGATTATACATAACATTTTAATTATCCTGGTTTTCTTTTTCTTGTAGACTTCGAAAAGGCGTTCGACACATTATTAGATTGGAATTTCATACAGGCAATCCTATCTTTTTTAATTTTGGTAATAGTTTCAAGAAATTGATCAATACTTTCATACTAATGCACATGCCTGTGTTTGTAACAATGGCTATACAACTGGTTTTTCCCTATTAATAGAGGAGTCAGGCAAGGTTTTCCATTGAGCCCGTATCTATTTATCCATGTATTGAAACACTTGCTCTTATGGTGAACCAGACAGTCTTCTATTATTAAAGGTATTACGACTGCCGCCAGCGAGACTAGAATTGTTCAAAACGCTGATGATACTACTTTCATTTTAGATGGCAGTAGAGATTCGATTTGCGAAATTTTGAATATTCTTGACGACTTTAAGAAAGCTTCTGGGTTGAATATTAATAATTCTAAATCACATCTTTTTCCACTGGGTTATTTTATTTCGAGGAGACCGCTCTTCTCAGATGATTTAGATATTAATGTTACCCTGGGCCCTGTTGGTATGTTAGATATTGTTTTTACGCACAATGGCAATGAACTCTTTCGTCTAAACTACCAGCCAAGCTCTCTTGACCTAAAAACTCCATTCGTATTTAGGCCAGCCGGGATTTGACTCCAATTGGTCGAAACATTATTGGCAAAAGTGTTGGTCTTTCGCATCTCGTGTACCTTTTTCTGGTTCTGTCAAATCCTCCAAAGGCATTTATAAAAGATATTGAAAACACCATTTTTGATTTCATCTGGTCAGGCAATCTTGACAAAGTAAAACGCATGATAATTTATCATGATTCATTGAATAGGATTACAGAAACTCCTACGGCGGCTCGGAAATGGAGGCCAGATTTGGAAATATTACAACTGCAGATTGGCGGTGCGTCTACCTTACTCCCTGACATTCAATTTTCGATCCAACTATTCGTTATTTTCAGTACAAATTCCTCCACAGGATGATTCTCCCTACGAATAGACTTCTCTCATTGATGGGCAAAACTGATAGCCCACTTTGTCCTTTTTGCGAAACTATAGTAGAACCTTTAGATCACTTATTCTGGGAGTGTATAGCTACTTCTTGTTTCATTCTAGATGTAGAATACATGTTTTTGAACAAAAAGTTCTTTTTTTTCGAAGCGTGATCATTTTTTTGGCTATACTCGTTCTTGTCATCCTTACAATTTGTTAACGATGCATATGAAGAAATTCATCTTTGATTGTAAATTAAAAGAGAAAAAGCTATCAGTTAGTGACTTCTTCCATACATTTCAGTTTGCTATTAAAGTAGAACAACAACAAACAAAGCAAACAAAAACAAAAGTGAATTATGCAGATTTATTGCAAACTTTTGCGACATGTCACAACCATTTTATATGTGTGTCTCTATATTCTGAACTGTGTTGCCACTCTAGCATTATGATATTGTCATTTTAATATCGTCATATTAATTATTCCCAATGTAGACTATTATCCTTCTATTGTAATTCCATATGAAAATGTATAAACTGTTCAAGCGATGAACAAAAGAAATAAAAGAGGAGAAAAATGTTATTAGTATTAATAAAGTTACTATTACTAATACTGCTGTTGTTGTTGTTATTCAACATCATCACACAGTCTCAAAAATAGTTCCCTTACTTTCAGACAAATGAAACAATACTGCTGCATGTTATGAATGGTGCATTGAAAGTTCGGCAATTATTCATGTTAATTATGCTGAATTATGTTAAACAACTCTGTTTTTCACAGAATAATACTACCTTTCAAAATAAAGATCAAAGTTATTTTGAATTTTCTGTCTCACGATGATAGTAAGGGTGTTTGGATTAGATGAAATGACAATTTGGCAATTACACAAAAACTTCGAAGTCTCAAAATTGTTTGGTGTTTAATTCGCCTGTTTTATGTTGGATTATGCTGTCTTCATGAGCTATTAGCATTTGTTAGTCCATTTTGTGTCTTTCAGATCTTTGATTAACAATCTCTGGAGGTTTTGTGTATACAAATAACAGAAATTACCAAATGCTTTCAGAAAGCAATGCCTTAGTAAGTTAGTATATAATAGTTAGGTACCAAATTATTGACAATTACATAATGCTGAAATAGTTCAATTCTACTAACATATTTTTAAAAATTGAAACTTTCACAAAGAAATAAACTCTGTTCCCGGTTTAAATTGTTCTTTTTTACAGAGAGCTCATCAGCCTCAGTGAGATTGTAAGCACACATTTCATGCTTTCTAGATCTCTCTTACCCATTCCAGAGGCAGTAAGTCGGGTTGGAAGGATTAGGATTCTCGTGTCTCCTTACTCTGTAGTTTACTCAAGGCCAGAACCTTTAGGTCTGACAGCAGGCTTGTCATGCATGAATGAGTTTGCCAATACAAACCTTTATTGGGCAGGATGCAGCTTCCCTCTCCCAGACGAGTGTTTGCGCAGTGAGTTTGTCCGACAGTTGTGAAGAGCAGGATAAGATAGGATAATATCGCAATGTCCAAAATATATGGAAGTTGCATTTTTTTAAATTTGAAAGTTTGGGCAGAGAACGTTAATTAGGATAGGCTTGTTTTTAACAGCGCTGTTCCTAATGGAATGACATTACTTTTAGGAATAAACACGGAATAATTTTTCATTCTCCTCCACACAAGAGTCCTTTTTTTAATGGAACGATAATTTGGCACCCACACACTCAATGAGCTCCTTTAAATGTTAGTTGTGGTTAGATATCGCCTCTTAGGAGCTAAAGGAGAATTAAATGTTGTGTCACTCCTCGAAATTCAGAGAATGATACTATAGGCTGATAGCTATTGTGAAATAGGTTCATTGGTTAGAGCATTAGTTTCTCTCAAATTGGTCATTTTAGAGTGACCATTTTTGTTTTATTTCACAAATAATGATGCCACATTCACACCATGCAAGTAAAAACTACTGCGTTTTTGTGTGTTCTCCGTCAGTTACAATCGCGCGTGACGTTTTTCGAGCGCGCTAAAATGTTTGACTTCGCAGGTAACTTTAGCAATAAAGGTATAAAACAGACCTACATTTTTAAACAAGCAGCATGTCGGGGAATATCAGAACCACAGAGAGCCTACTGCACTGTCTACGCGCCAAGCCAAGGTTCGTACCTATACTAGGCCTTTTATGCCTGTTGTGCCCTTTATGCCTTTCATATACTGGGCCTTTTAGGCCTAGGCCCGGAAGGTGTGCAGACATGAACACTGCAATGTAAGTCAGCTGCGATCCTCCACCAAGTCACACCCAGTGAGACCTCGCCGTGGAGGTGGGGGTCACAGTGCAGACGGAAATTAATCCTACCCCTCGTTTTTGCCTACTCCAACCTTTAAACGCTGAGCACCAAGCAAGGCGGCAGTAAGTACCAATTTTTAGGTCTCTGAATAATTGACCCGGCCTGGGAATCGAACCCGGACCTCCCGGCTTACGTGGCGGATAAACCAGAGTCAATGGTCATCTAGGGGTTATTTGGGGTCTTTTCATGAGAACACTAAAAATGCTTCTCGACCAAATGTTATGGTACAGTGTTGAGAGTTTGTCATCATTATATTTTGATATTCCATAGGATATTTACTGGGTCAGGACACCACGTAAGACTCCTCGAGGAACCCTGACCATGTGATAATGGATGAACACAGGCGAAGGCTCGCCTTCTCTTCTCGAATAGTGTTCTGAGGGTAACTAGGCAGGCGTGTGACTAAACAATCTCATCCTGCTCCCGGGACCGCCATTTAACACCCCCATCTGCTGGACGTGAGTGAAGCTTTCAGTCTTTATCCACTTTCCCCGAAGGCTAAAAGGGGTGGTACTGGTAGCAACCTAGCTATCTGTCACCACTGCCCTGCGGCCATGGGCGTCAGCAGCTTCAAAAAGTGAGGGGGACATGACGATATACTATCTAAGCGAAGCGCCACCATGGTTGGCGCGTAGCGTACAGCGAAAATTGTTGCCCCTGAAGGCCACTAGATTGCAGGAAATGGCATTCCCTGGGCCATTTGATAAGCATTGATACTATCTCTATATTGTGATCTCATGTTCTGGAATTTTGTATTTCTCGGAAATGCATTTTTCAAAATTCTCAGGGGAGAGGGATGTTCTTGATGACCACTCTGCGCCCACCTGTAGCGCCCAGGAGTCAGGAATTTGAGCACACGAGACCATTGAATTATGTGGTCTAGCAGCTGCTGTTGGGCAAAGGGAAAGATAAAATCAGCAATGAACACAGCGCGGCTGGCGTCCAAAATTCTTATTGTAGAGGAACATATATCAATCTCCTCCTTTGTTGTGTGTCCTAGTCCTACCTAGTGGGCAAGGAGGTAGCCGTTCTAATTTCCAATGTTATTGATAATGAAAGAGGATATTGTGTCTTTCACAATTTTCAAGTTTGATTCCACTCGAATCAGGCTCAATCAGCGCAACAATTGTGATACAAAATCGGGCATATGCCTATCATTTTTTATTACTGTTCTGCAAAGTGGGGGAAGGGGGACAAATGATATGCTTCCCCCCACTTTTGAAAGTGGGTGGGACATGCCCCCCCCCCCACGTCCCCCACCTGTTGACGCCCATGCATTTGTGATAGGCCTCTTCATTTATTCTCACCGCTATATGTATAGTTTATCCTTTCTGGTTTTGTCATGTTATCTGCTAGAAATCATTTTTGCCGAATGTGCTGTTTATAAAACAAATATTCGACCGGTGAAAATGTTCGCGCCCTTCGCGCGCATTAGGCTTTTATAGATGTGTCTGGTCATGTCGCATTATTTCCGCCGAATCAAGGCCTGCATAATATACAAGTGTACCGTATACAATATGGTGTATAATACAAATGGACCGTGTGAATTGAATAGGCATATATTTTTTCCCAGTAGAAAATAATCAGATTAAGGATCTAAACATCGGTCTACGATCTAAACCTTCTTAGTACATGGCTTAGAAATATGTCTTTCAAGGTCTGATTTTTCTGTAGGCCTATATCGCCCAAAGTTTTAGTGTGATGCAGTTGTACCGAATACTAACCTGACATACATGATCCCCATATGTGTGTTAACCGTGTGGATATGCACAGATAAGCTATTACTATTAGTATTATAACTACTCTAATTTGAGTAGCCTGCTCAAATATTCATATTGATGGTTTTATCATGGGTCTGCATTATTTTTAGTAGGATATACAGATAGAATACGGTAGGCCTGCGTGCATTTCAAGGCCCGATATACGGTATATCTGTAGGCAGTATGCTATACATTCCACCCCAATGTTTTTAAATTATTGAAAATGCATCTGTACCCCTGTACCCGTGTACGGTGCATAACATATGGTCACCATATGACTATAGTGCTAACAGTGTGAAAATGAATGTATATTTACTCTATACTCAGTTTCTACTGACAAAATATTTGCCTTGTCAGCCCTAACTTGTTCCACCCGAAAACAAAGTACAGTGTTCGATTTGCCTAGGAGTTTGATTGATGGCTGGGGTATAATACACTGTACCTAACCCGGGGGTTAAGTTTGTTTAATATTGTATTGTGTTCACTGTGTACTAGCTATTATATGTCTATTGAACTATTTTGGCCAAACATTCCCCAAAAGAAGTGTGCGGTACTACCGTACCTTTATAAGCAATAGCCTAATATACCCAGTGAAATGAATGCAAGGAGAAAAAGGCCAACAAAAAGTACAGAGTGGAGAGTTCCGCGTGTCAAATAACGACATTCTCCTGTTAGGGTCAATGGAAAATACCACGTGACATACCTTATTAGTCATTATACAGACCGTGTTCCAATTAGTAAGGAGTTCACACCTCTAACCTGTCAATCAAGCGTCATCTCTTGTTAGGCATTATTTTAGTGACACTTTTACTATTCGATTGGTTTATACAGAACAAATGGTGCTCCCTATATTTAGCAACACCTATACGGTGTACTTACTATACAACAAAATAGATAACGTTATGTATACATATGCTATACCTGTTCACAATGTGTTATTACATGAGCCTAAAATGTATACGGGCATTTTTCCAAAGTGATCAATTAAAATTTAACCTGTGTGATTCATATAGGATACTATAACATGATAAAAGACGGTACATTACTTGTTTTGCAGTTAAAGTTACATAAAGAAATATATCAGCGTTTGTGGCGCGATACGGAAGAAAATGTGCTATTGCTGCAAGTTGTAAGTTTATTTTGTAGAAAACTCAGTATAGGTACCGTATATCATAACATAACGAAAAGGCCCAATTCGGAATATGCAAATGTATAGTATCTATTTAAAGTACAAGCGACATAGCGACAACATTTGATAGTCGAATACAAAATAGTTAAAGGAGCAATATCAGACTAACAATTTCTATAAAGTTTGCTTCGAAAGAGGTAAAAACTGAATTTTTCGAATATGACGTAATATAGTCTTCATGGCGTCACGAGAGGTACTGATATAGGCAAAAAGACAACATTCAATTTTGCAGTACATTATATATAGAGAATTTACAAAAACAAGTAAACATGCCTCTTTCAACTATATAGCTCTCACAGCGAGGTTTCAAGACAGAAATTTGGTGAAATGTAACAAAGTTTTAAGTAAGACATCAATATGTATCAATTGTGCATTTTGTCCCGGTAGATGGTAGGATTTTTTCTGTGAAAAGCGATAAAATGTGCGCAAATTACGTACGTATGGTATTCTGGCCAGTTCACCATTACCCCTGCATACTTAGCGAACCTCGCAAGGAATATGGGTAATTTGTTCATCCAAAATTCAATTAAAAATTAACCAATTGATCTATAGTTCTGATTTTTGGTGTGGACGTTTCTGACAAAATAAAAGGTACGTTCCCAGAAAGTTCAAAGCTAATAGATTACGTGTCGCTTGACCTCTAAAAGGAACATACACATACAGTGTTTGATAGGTTTGCTGGTAAAAACAAAACAAGTCTTTGCTAGTCCAGAACAGGAACAGCCCACAGTCTTCTTTGTGGGTAACTCACTCTCTTAACACTCAGGTCGTTTTTAGGTCCTCAATTGTTACTGCACCAATACTTTAGTACCCACAGGGCCCAAACTTGGTGGGTATTCTGCGACTTCTCGTTCCATGTTTTTTCAGTGTAAAGTACAGAGAGTGAGAATTTAATAATGATACAATAATAATGCAGTATATATAGCGCTTATATCGTAGACACTTGACAGAGATGAGTTTTTGGGTGACGTTTAAATGGCCCCACTGTTGCACATATATCCTTAGATCATGTGGCAAAGAATTCCATAATCCAGGCCCCAACTTGGAGAAGGACCGGTCATCATAGCAAGTAGAATTTGAAACGAGGCTCAACCAGTCGACCAGCATGTTGAGAATGAAGAGATCAAATTGGAATATATGGGACAATGAGATCACACAGATATCCAAGTGCCTGCCCATGAAGTGCCTTCCAAGTGAGCAGAAGAATTTTGAAATTGATTCTTTGTTTTATTGGGAGCCAGTGGAGATGCTGAAGAGCAGGGGTGATATGATCATATTTCTTTATCATTATTACTACTCTAGCCGCACTATTTTGAACAATCTGTAGCCGGGAGAGCAAACGATTTGAAAGTCCAGCTAGCACAGCATTTCCACAGTCTAACAGGAAAGTTACAAATTACCTACTAAGCAAAAATCATGCCAAGATTCCAACCATTTTTTCAGAATTGTGCATGTGGAGAATGAAAATTGTGTTTTGAAGTTGCAATGAACACTGTATACCCTTTTGATATTAACTGCAATGTACTTACCCACACTGAGTTAGTACAGGTAGTTACACTGACAATGAATTGACCTCTGGTGATGCAAGTTCAGTGCCATCAGACTAAATATGTTCAGTTTTTAACATTTCATAAAATTCAAAGTTGGCAATGTCCTTGTGCCAAATATACCTGGCCTCATCTAATTTTTGTTTATTAGCCATGTTCGACAATATCAACATGTAATACACCATCAGTGATCTATATTGGTGTAAGACCTATCCTTCCACGCTGACCTAGTGCGGGCTGGAAGGGAGGCATTCAGGATAAAGAGCCTTGGCTAAGGACACAATGTATTACTATTTGTCATCTGAAAGGACTAACCACACGACCACTCTCCCCCCCACCCAGACCATTCTGCCCCCCTGTGGTAGCATGGTGTAGTGTATTGAGTGTTTGCTTTGCCCAACTTGTTGCCAAAGGACTGCAGTTGTTGATGGCTTCGCAGTTGGCAATCGACATTGTGAAAATTAATGGACAGGTGGCTACCGCCGTCTCTCAGCATTTAGGAAGGTAGCTGAAGGTTGAGAGTTCACTCATGTCTGTCAGATGGGGATGTTAAATGTCGGTCCCGGGGGACTGGGTTGTGATAGCTAAAAACTTACACCGTTACTCTCAGAACACTAGTCAAGAAGAGAAGGTCAACCAATGTCGGTATTCATCCATGGTCACATTGCTTCAGGGTTCCTCGATGAGCACTAACCTATAATTCTTAATCTGTACCTAATCGATATCAATATCACAACTTTTGACAAACAATGATACATTTTGACAACAATTTTGGAAAACAGCATTTTGACAAACAATGATACAACCAAAAGTAATTCTTTAAAAATAAATCTATTTAGCATGCGATATTTCGCATGATTTCAAAAAAAGGAGCAAAACAAAAAACATTACGGAGAATGAGAAAATCATTTCAATACAATTTCCTTCCTTGCCGGCAGAAATGTGCAAACTTGCAACGAGAGCAGACATAGCAATACACAAAATGCCATCTTTGCTAAATGGAAGTCTGATATAAATAAAACAATATACTAGATCCTACTACAGTAGACCATTTTACTACATCAGCACAATAAACAAGAGCATCAACCAGTTAACTATATAAAAGAAATGTTTATCAAACAGTTTTAACTTGAAGTACCATGGAGGCTCATTGGAGAGGGGCCAGCAGAAATGTACGAACTTGCAACAAAAGCAGACATATCAAAACAATGCCATCTCGGCTAAATGGGAAGTCCGATATAAATAAACAATAGACTAGATTCTACTAGACCATCTTGCTAAATCAGCAACAATGTCAATAAGTGCACCAACCAGTATACTATATAAAAGAAATGTTTATCCTACAGGACGTAGTGCGTATTTTATGCCACTGTCAGTGTCAGGCTACACATACATAAATAAACACACACAAAACACATTCTGCACAGACTGCGCGTTCAACTCCAGCTGTATGCGCTTGTTACTGGAATATTATGAAAGGGGGAAATGCACGAGAACCCGTACGCGCAGATGTCCGACTATGCGCAGTGCATGCCCTGAATAGTTGTAGCTGTTGAAAAGAATGTCTAGTGCGCATTGTTCAGAGGAACCATTGTTGCTGGGGAAAACTAGTTAGAGAGAAACTTGCTCCAATTTTCAAAATATGAGAAATCAAACTTTCAGAGAGAAACTGTGTTTTGTTTTCAATTGTTTCAAATAACTCATCACACAAAAGCCTTGTGTGCAAAGTGCAGTCAGGCTTCAAATTTGAAAGTAGTCACTGCACGAAGCAGACTTTCAGTTCATAATATGATCGATCTGTTCCACGGTATATTATAATAGTTCTATTATGGACATAGGCATACAGACTATGGGCAGGGGGGGGGATGGAGGGGGGCAAGCCAGCTCTTGCCCGTTTTTTCTCTCAAAACATCTCCCCAAATATCTAAAAAGACAAATTAATTTCAAAATTCCATAAAACTGGGCGACCTTTTCAAAATTCTGTGTTTTCTGACATTAAGACAAATATTACTCTTTTTCTTAAAAATGCATTTATTTTTCTTCCATTTCTCCCTTCTGCCCGAAAAAATGAGGCGGCTGCCTGAAAAATTGCTTATTTCCTGAAACTGGGGGTGGGGCAATTCTCCTCCCCCCCCTGGGCCATACGCCTATGATGATGGACTGAGGAATACGGAAATGAGATGCTTAGAACAGAATGGATGTAGACACACCTCTTTGCAAGTGTTATTAATACCCAAAACTAACACTTCACAGAGCGGTGTACTTAAAGGAGAACTGAAGGCAAATATATTTTGAAGAGGTATGTTGTGGAGCCATCAAATATAAGTGATTTGCCAAAAAACTGCATTACAAAATCTTGTTTAGTTTTCAAGTTATTAAGATTTGTAAATTGAAAAAGTAGGAGACTTTTTGCAGGTCTATGACGTCACACAGGGACTACTAGCTATTTTGGCTTATGTATTTCTTTATAATTTGTCTAATTAATTTTCAACGGAAGAACTAATTTTTTTGAGTAAATTTTTCGAAAGTGATAGTTCTATTTATATATTTTGTACTCCAACAAACCAAAATGAAAACATCAGTTATCATTAATCTGAACCATTGAAGTGAAAAACAATGAATTACATTAGACTTGCATCTTGTTGTCCCTGTGCGACATCATGGACTCGTCTAATTAATTTAAAATTTCAAATAAAACTTGATAACTCGAAAACTAAACGAGATTTTTTAATGCAGTTATTTGGTAGAGTACTTGAATTTGATTGCTGTACAACATCTCTTCGAAAATGTTGCCTTCAGTTCCCCTTCAAATGAAAATGTGAGGTCATTGTTATAGTAGGTCAGACATAATTTTTGGACTGTCTAGGGTCAACAATCATGTGTTTGCAAACACTATTTTTTCAGTTTTTTGGTAACATTTATGTAACAAAATTGTTATGTGAGCATCTAAAAACTCGAATTTCCCAGGCCTGCCTTAGAGACTTCACTCTTTGTGCTCGTGATAGGCACTCCGCGCCCATATTTCATGATTTTCTCACAGAGAGTTGACAACATGGAGACCATGAGGTGCCAGCAAGGGTAGTTCTTTCTCAGGCCTGACGGCCAATGCCATCGTCTTCACATTCCAGCAGGTACATAACAGTTCCCACTGGACATGCACAAGCAACTCTGGTAGCAGTGCACGGTCAAGCCCTGCATGGACTAGTAAAAAAATGTGTGCAGACTCAAAGCATTGTAAGGGATAGCTATCAGCCAATGGATGGCACTCTTCCTTATTTTCATCATGAACATCATTGCGAGAAATTGTTCCGTAATTTCGGTTGATGACCTTCCCTTCCTGACGTCGCAAATATCAGCACGGAATACTGTTTTAATAACCCTCAACATTCTACAGACCTGCCAACCTCTGAATCACAAAACTGTATAATGGAACCCCAAAACCTGTATTCTTTATAAAAAGCTATATTTTTCAAAAATATGGCTTACACAAGCTGATAGTTTCTAAACCCACAATTTCCAAAACATCTATTAAAATAGTTTCACTTGTTAGCAATGCAAGTACACAATCATTACAATGTTAGGCAATGCTCCAACTTTATTACTAACATAGATAAATTAGGTTCTTTCAGTATTGTACATGACAATGGCTTTTTTGCGTTTCTGGAGAACCTCCCCTACAAGTTCCCGCCAATGGCAAGGAATCCCTGCTGTTTGTCAGTAGATTTTGCTAGTTAAGAGGGAACCTCCCCCCCCCCTAAAAAGAAGACCCCCATAAAACCGTATTTTGTGGGGTAAAATCGTACAGCCGTATTTCCAACTAATTCCCGTAACAAATACGGCAAAACTGTACTAGTTGGCAGGTGTGAAGATGTGTTTGCCGACTCAAAGCATCCAGCATGATAAGGGTTAATATCATTTCGTTATAAATAATTAATGAAGAATATGTGATGACCTAATGGAAAGTTTCTAAAAAAGAGTAGCCTATAGCTAATTGTACTAT
>JAODUJ010758182.1:0-13550 GCA_027564615.1 Psolus chitonoides | reverse complement strand
TTTCGCCTTACACATACGTAGACACATGATCCCTTGAGCGAGGAAGGAACTCGGATCGCTCCCGCCGGTTCCACATAATCTCCGACCATGTCGGAAAGATTTGAATTTGTTCGCGCACCCAGTGGCATTTTTTTAATTTACTTGTTGGGCAACATTGGATTTGCTGATTTTCCATACAATTATATAGTAATGATTCCAACATCGTTCAACAAACTACTGCCTATGCTATTTTCATAGAAAACAACAAATGTAGGGCGTATTCCAGTAGCGTATCCAGAGTCGTGGGTCAGCCGGCCAGGGGGGAGGCAAAATTAATCGACGGCGCAAAATATACCCATTGCGAGCATGAAGCGTGAGCAAAATGACGTACTCTTGGGGCAGTACAATAAGACGCGTATCGATTCAATTTGGTGGGCAGGGCCGGATTGAGACATTTACGCGGGCCTCAAGCCATATATTTGTGGGTGGCCCTATTCCCCTACATGCATACTGGCGAATCAACAATAAAACAGATCCACCAACAAATACAGGCCTGCATTGCGAGCCGAAAAGTTGGGCTTTTCACCTGTCTGTCTGTTTTAGTGTGAAACGAGTACTTGACCAACACATGAAGTCTCAATCTGTCTCATGTTAATTTTTTGCAGGAATGTTACCATGCGAGAGTAAGGCGCAGGGCGCCTGGCCATAGCCTACTTTGCCTATTCCATATTGCAGCCCTGGTGGTGAGCCTGCATTTGATTGTCGATAATGCGTGAAAATACGGCCAAGAACGAAAGACTCAAAGGTAGCCTACTACCATACATGCCAAATGCGCAAAAGTCTACCTCAGTAGCCTACTAACCTAGTCAGTGCGCACGAAGTGCGCAACAATTTTCGCAGCAGCCAGATACGGTACCATGCATGTAGGTCTGTGCAATAATGCAGATAGTGCACGCGGATATCTTCATAGTAGCCAAAAGCTACTATGCGTAATAAATACACAAAACCTATAACAGCAAAAAAGGAGCCAGTGCAATTAAAACTTCGTGTTTTTTTCTTACTTGAACTGGCAACAAATATCCAGAAAATCATATTACCCTCCTTCCAACCCTTACAAAAATACGCGTATCACTACAACTTTAAATTGTTAACCGAAATGTGATTGGTTGTGCATATAATGTTGTTGTTGTTGGTTGTCCATAGGAGTCGACGATGACAGCAAAAATCTTCAACAAGTACAGAAAAAGAAATCCTTGCACAAATATGACATCGAAGATTAGTTGATAAGATTTAACTTCCGTTCCTTACGATGAGCTCCTTTTCCATGGAATTTGTCACACGACAGGCTTCAGAGTAGTAAGCACCTTTGTAAGTTGTTCGACGCCAGAGATTGCGAATAATAGCTGTCTCCTCCCAAGTGTCAGCTAGTATGTTACACCTCTTCAAAGAGGTTTTCAGAGTGTCTTTGTAGCGTTTGTACTGTCCCTTTTGATGGTGCTTGCCTTCTTTGAGTTTTCTTGGGTAAGCTACTGTCTGACATCCTTACTACATGACCAGCTCATCGAAGTTGGTATTTACATACTAAGGCACCAATGCTCGGCATCTCCGCTCGCCTAAGCACTTCTGTGTCTGGGACTTTATCTTATCATTTTATGTATTGAATCTTCCTGGGGCAAACGGAGTGGAAGTGGTTAAGTTTCTTGACATGACGGGCATAGATGGTCCAAGATTCACATGCATATAGCAAAGTTGTTAACACTACAGCATGTACACTGCCACTTTGGTTTGGGTCTTGATCCCCTCTTCTTCAACAGTCTGCCACGCAGCATACCAAATGCTGATCCCTTGGAAATGCTGGATGTGATATCTTCGTCCATGGTGCAATTCTGAGACAACGTGCTCCCCAAGTACCTAAACATGCTGCCTGTTTTCAGAGTATGCCCATTCATGTTGATCATAGGAGAAACATACTGCTTATTAGGAGCAGGCTGGTACATCACTTCTGTCTTATCCAAGCTAATGGTGATGCCGAAAGCTGTGCAGGCTGTGGAAAAGTCGTCTACAATGATTTGTAAGTCAGTCTGATTATGAGCAACTGAGCACAGTCGTCAGTGAACGAAACTCCCTGGCAAGCTCTTCCAACACCTTTTTTTTGCCGGTAATCTGTGAAGATTAAATAGTTTGCCATCTGTACGGAAAAGAATGTAAACACCTACGTCAAGGTTCCCGTACGCTTGGTTTAGCATGGCGGAGAAGAAAATGCTGAACAGAGTTGGAGCTAGCACACATCCCTGCTTCACTCCATTAGTAACTGGGAAAGGGTCAGAGAGTGAACCATCATCCATGACAAGTGCTACTATGCCATCATGGAACTGTTTGATTATAGTGATGGGCGGTCAATCTTCTTTAAAATCGTCCGGAGGCCTTCTCTGCAAACTGTGTCAAAAGCCTTGGTCAAGTCAACAAAGACCATGAAAAGATCAACATGGTGCACGTGACACTCCTCTTGGACTTGTCGAGTGGTAAAAATCATGCAAACTGTACCTCTACCTTTGCGGAAGCCACACTGTGAATCAGGCACAACATCATCTACTTTGCGATCCAACAGACGATTTAGACCAATTCTGGCTAGGATCTTTCCAGCAATCACTAGTAAGGATATACCCCTGTGATTATCGCAAACCTGCCTCTGACCTTTGCGTTTGTACAGGTGAATGATTGTGGCATTTTTTAACTCCTGAGGATTTTTTTTCACGCCACATGAGCTGCAGTAATTCTGTGAGTCGTCGATCCAATGCCAGGCCACCACTGTTGTAAAGCTCCGCTGGTAGTGTATCTGACACCTAGTAGTTTCTGTCAGAGTTGGTTCTTCAGCAAGGCTAAGCTTGGTTGGGATCTGGGGCAATATCTAATATCTGCATCCATCTCTGATTCACGGCTAAGAAGGGTGTTGAAATGTTCAGCCCATCTATTCATGATTTGTGACTTCTCGGTAAGCAGTGTGGACTTGTCAGTTGTCAAGAGGGGTAATGAACCACTTGATTGGGGACCATATATTGTCTTCATAGCATCATACAACCCTTTAGTGTCCTTCATGTCGGCAAACGTTTGTAGTTCTGCTGCCTTCATACTCCACCAGGTGTCACACATGAATCTGAGTTCAGCCTGAAGCCTACGACGTATGTCACAATAGGCACTTTTCGTCGTATAAGTATATAATAAATGTCAGCTTTCGTACAAAAAAGTTCTCAAATATTCCTACAACACTGAAAACACATCGATCTCTGCCAGGAACGTCGCTAGAGGGGGTGTGGGTGTCTCACCTCCACCTTCAATATTGGTCAAACCGACGATAGTTGGAAAATCCGAGCGCAGCAGTCGGAATTTCATTCTTGTTTTTTGGAGTCACTTGCAACCGCATTCTAATTGTCCAACTATTCGTACATCTTCTGCTCATACGAAAATAAATGTTCTGACAAAGTACGGTACCGTTTTGGGGCCAAAACAATAACAATCCCGACTGTCAGCATTGAAAAACAAAATTTTCGCTCGCATTCTCCATGTTATTCTTGTTATTTAGTGCCACTCGCTACCGCATTCCAATTTTCCAACTATTTGTAAAATCCAGCTAAAACGAAAATGGATTTTCTGACAAACTACAGCTTTCGGGTGAGAATAATAATAATTCCGACTGCCGATATTAACAAAAAACATCTTTTTTTCGCGCGTATTTCGACTATATTCTTATTGTTTGGTGTCACTTGCAACCGCATTCCAACTACTCGAAAATTGCTGCTCATACGAAAATGGATTTTCTGATAAAGTACAGTTTTGGGGTCAGAAAAGTAAAAATCACGACTGCCGTCATTAAAAACAGATTTTTTCTATTTTATTCTTGTTATTTGAAGTCGCTTGCTACCGCAGTCCCATTTTCCATCTTATTGGTAACTTCCTGCACATATTGGAGTAAAAGTGTTCCGTTCAAGAAAAAATTCCGGCTCCCACGATATTATTGCGCACGCTTTGCGCGCATTTTTGCCACTTATTTGTTGTCATGTGTAGTCACTTACTTCACACATTGGGCAAAAGCTCATATCAACTGTTTTCTGATCAGGAAAATGAAAATTCCGACGGCCGACAGTAATATTTGTGTGCGCTTCGCGCGCGGTTATATTGCCTTTCATCTGTTAGTTGTTGTGTGTTGGCACTGATGCCGAAAGTGCCGTCAAATATGCGAGGACCTTAGCCTACATGACAGTCCCACCCAAACTCACTCCTCTTCTTCCTTGTCATGTCATCTGGTTTCATTTGTGGCGAATGTGTCGATCATACAGTTAGCTCAAATCAGATATCAGAACCCTATTTTTTTATTGCGTTACTAAGCGTGCAGCATTTTCTAGGCTTGTCTCTTGTCTCTTGTTTCTTCACTTGTTCCAAATGGGCCATTTACAATGCAACCATCTGACAAAACCGTTTCTTCGCGCGAACAGTTTAGTTGCTTGTTTTTTCATTCCACGTGACGTCACTCAGCCGAAATATCGGACACGTAAATACCGTTGACAATTGTGTGCGCTTTGCGATTTCCGATTCGTGCGGCAGTCGGAATTTTTGTTCTTCAAAACCTATCCAGTCGGAATTGTTACCCCCCCCCCCGCAATTAGAAGGTCCTCGCTACGTCCCTGGGTGTCACCTATGCTGAGTGTGCGGTGGTTCTCTTTTGTATATGCCAGGCCCCGGTGCGTTGTATTACACTATTATCAATGGGAAGGCTCCCATACATCAGTTCAGCCTCCCTCATCTCCAGTCGCAGAAACACTCCGCCGCCCATGGAGTGACATATCTGGGCGTCTATGGATGGACTCATTTTCTATTCTTGCACCACTGACATTTCCTATATTTTTCTCAGGCTCTTATCCGGAAATCAGTTCACTGCTCTTCCAAGTAATATGTTCCATGGAGTTTCTTTGGAAGGACTAATGTAAGTTCCAGTTATTATTTTCATATCAGTTAGGCAGAACTGGCTAAAGATACTATCCCGTATGGGTTACACTAAACGTAATTTATTTCAGATTGACTTTTGTTTTTACGTTCTTAGGCCATGTAGTAAACTCTTTATTATGACCGAGTAACCTCATGTCTTTATGCAGAGATTATAGGTACCAATACATTTTTCAAATAAAATCATCGGGAAAAATGTTTCTACTGTATTACCGGTATTTAGGTAGGTAATGATAATAATACCTGACATTTGATATAGCGCCT
Organism: Psolus chitonoides; assembly: GCA_027564615.1. Classification (NCBI taxonomy): domain Eukaryota; kingdom Metazoa; phylum Echinodermata; class Holothuroidea; order Dendrochirotida; family Psolidae; genus Psolus; species Psolus chitonoides. The sequence continues at coordinate 8,309 of JAODUJ010758182.1, read as the reverse complement.
CATACCGACGATGTCAGTCTCAAAGCCCTTTACAGATATTACCCCTGGTCATTGGTGTAACTCGTATGACCCACACATACGTGAGTACGAGGCTGCAGATCGAGATCAGCGCCAAATTAACAAGTTACACCTCGCAGGGTTCCCAATTAGTACCTGGGTGGAGAGGAGCGGTGGAGACAGTGCGCCTTGCTCAAAGACACACCGGAAAAGCTGATTGGCCCTGAGAGGATTAGAACTCGCAACCTTCCGATCTGTAGTCCAGAGCTCTACCGACTGAGCTAATCCGTCCTCCTGCTATGGGTTGAAGGGTTATAACTACCCTACGCAAGGCCAGAACATCTCAGCAGTACTGCTGCATGGATATTGGCAGTTTTATGTAATTAATTTCAGCCCTATAGCGCACAGGGTCAATTTCACGCTCCAGCACCTCTGCCGCCACCTCCTGCTCAAAATATTTGATCGTAGCACGCAGTGACGAGGTCCGCATGGCCATGGGAAGAGGTGGGTGTGAATCACGCTTAAGGGTTAATTAATATATGGCACTGTACCACACTGTATTGCCTAACTTATAATATGTGGTAATTATTCATTTGTATAGGTGGTCTCTCATGCGATTACAGAACACGTAGAGAATGCAGGAGTACACTCTGGCGATGCCACTCTCATCCTGCCCACACAGACCATCAGCCAGGACTCCATCGATAAGGTTTGTCATTTTTTGGCTGGCAATCACTTTTGTATGGTATGCCTGACGATCAACTTCAATCACCTCAGTGTGAAGCCCTAAATCACAAAATAATAAGTTTTTCACGGAAACTATGAAAAATGGAAAAGAAAAGAATAACCCCAATAATGAAATCAAGTTTCGATAAATTTAAAGAAGGGTACCGTCTTTCAGTAAGGTACTGAAAACCCATATATGGCCCAGATATATATTCCAGATATAACCACATTTTTTCGTTTAAATACACTAAGTTACTGATCAGCAAGACTTCTCATTTGAATTTACAAACAGAAAGCATGTTTTACAAACGGAATAAGGCAACATTTCGGACAGAAGTTTCATTTAAAAATGAAAATTTCCATTTCGGCAAGAAAATAGAAAACAGGAAGAAAAACGGAAATTGATAAAACAGATTTTGCATTTTACAAAATGGTAAACTTATTGCTTTACCTCAGTGTACCCAGATTTCAGCAGCTAGGATTATCCCACGCTCTAAGAAGTTTGACCATATCACTCCAATCCTTTGTCAACTACACTGGTTATTTTTGTTAACCCGAATGGAAGCTAAAGTCATTTGGTCGACTTTTTCCAATGCTGATCCTACTCTTTCGGACTCGTACCACAAGTCTGCACCCAACATCAACATTTTCAAGAACTTGAGCTCAAAACATATCTATTTTCAACTGCCTTCCCTGAGCACAAGGACCACTGAGCATTGAGTTGCTTCTGGATATTGGCACTATATAAATGTGTATTTATTATCAATATTAATAATCACACAGTTTGGTTTGAGAATAACAAAAAGGGGGTCACAGATCACAGAAAGGTCAGAATCTCTCATTAGGGGGAGCAAAATGAGAAAAAACATTGATCAGCAAATGAACAGGTAATGAATCATGAAAATGGGGGTCATGAATAAGTTAGGGAAAAGGAGAACAATTTTGAACAAGGAAAAAGGGGAATTATGGATCAATGGAGAAGGGGAAATCATAGCAATATAATATGGATTTATGTTCATTTTTGGTATGCTTATTCAGTCAGAGGAAACTGAAGCAAAGACAGGGACAATTCAGGATAGGTCAGGGAAATAGGACTCAATTTCTATTAAATTATAGAACACACTAAGACACATTGTAGCACACTATTGCATAGCGAGGTATCACTGAAATGTGTACACGGGTGCTGAACTGTGGAGCTTAATGTGTCACATTGTGTTTGTTTTAGCATTCTATATCATTTGAAACCATGCCAGTAATGTTCCTCCGTATAAAATAGTAAGTTATGCTTGGTTACAGTTTTGAAAAATGCCAGTACATTGGTGGAGTATTATGAGAGAATTTGAACTAATGAAACCTGGCTGCGTCGACCTTCCGCTTATAAACATCCGGCCTCCGAGCGACCGCCCAGGCCCGAGTCCGGCACATGCCCTCAATATCCTGTTCAGCTGTGCAAACCACGAGACAGGAGGCCGCCCCTCTGACTCCTCTACCTGGCCAGATCCTGTGCAGACAGGATTGGGTGTGCGGGGTCATCTGCCGGGAGACGAGCCAAGTGCCCAAAGAAGCGCAACTGATGATCACAGGTGGTCCTCAACATCTCTGCCTCCCAGAGCACCCTGTCATTGGTCATGCCAGCAGTATTCAAGGATGTGGCGAAGTGAGGTGGCCACAAAGGAGTCCAGTCTGCGTCTCAGCCCCGAAGTTAAAGTCCATGCCTTGTTGGAATACAGCAAGACCTGGAGCACAAGGGAACTGTGCTCCAATGTCTTTCGAGTTTCCTCAAGAGTCGGCAAGACGCAACTTACAGGTGGGACTACCTCCGGAGCAGTGACCCCATCCATCTGAAGCTCAACGCTCGAGGGTTGGCTTGGTACAGCTTCTCAAAATAACCTGCGTAACGCCCCCACACAGCAGACTCATCTGTCAATGTTCCTCCATCAGCCGCTTTGACTGCTGGGCAGCACACCACCGATGACGAGTTGCGTAGCCTCCTTATTATTCCTGAGGTATTAACTTGATTACCCTGAGTCAATCACTCAATAATAAGGTAATAATTTTCTGGCTCAGTTACAAATATATGGCAGTTCTACCACAAGCTATCCGTTAATGCAGGAAAAACCAGGCTCAAAGACCTCGGTTCGTCGTGTCTGACTGATTAGGTAAGGGGCGAAAACCCTGAAGGAGGAGGCTGAAGACCGAGTAAACTGTACGAGTGAGAACGAATGGAGGTGCTTGAGATGAGACCAAAGCAGAACAAAAGATGTGGTCGGAGCCACTCATCACCTTTATATGTAGACTGTAGTCGTGATCGGTCTTTAAAACTTGAGAACGGGAACAGCAGACTTCTAGCTGTGGGGCGAGACTTAGACACCATTAGCGAGTGCGGTGCAAGTGAGGTGCTGTCTCGTCTCCCGTCTCTTCCTCCAGGATTCGGCCCCCCAACTAATCATCGTTGATCGAGTACAGTAAGGAGCCGTAGTCTTCCCGAGTATGGGGGGATGGGTCGGCGGGAATGTAAAACAGTAAGTATATCACTCGTAAATTCTCAAACCGGTAAGTTTTGATGAATTTACTTCGTTCATACTTACTGTTTTACACTGCTTAACAACTTGCAGCTTAGCACCGTAGGTACGGATGGGTGGACGAACCGCGAACGGAAGACGAAGAGCTCCCAAGGGCGGCCCTTCCAAACTTCGTTTCGGCACCTAGAGTGTCTGTAAGATAGCAAGACACGAAATTAGAGGGGGTCTTCCATGCCGCTGCCTTCAAAATATCTCCCAATCACTCAATAATTAGGTAATAATTGCCAGGCTAAGTTACAAATATATGGTAGAGCTACCACAAGCTATCAGTTAATGCAGGAAAAACCAGTTTGTGCACAATTTTTTTTACAAAATGGGTGATAAACCCAATGCGCCACTTTAAAAGGGCATCAATAGTAAATTGTATAGATCAAGAAAAATAAAGACATTTTAGATTACGAAAAGTAAGAAAAATAAATCAAGTAGGTCATGTATAAAAAGTGGTACCATCATAACATTTTAGGGACCACTGTATGGATAGTCTGCTACTGATATTAATAAAGTTTATTTGCTTTTCTCTCAGATTAAGTACGCCACTAAGAAAATAGCTGAGCGCTTCCAGATTTCTGGTCCATTCAACATGCAATTCCTGGCTAAAGATAATGAGATTATGGTGAGTCTGGTTTTTGAATACATAATTTTGATGTATATATATATCCAGGAGGATAAAATGAGGAAAACTGGGCACGAGCATGACTCGAACCTGCGACCTGCCGCTACATGTGCAGCCCTTATGCCAACTGAACCCGTAGTATAAATCAAAATCAAATAAATCAAACCCAGTTTTCCTCATCATTCGTTCCCTTGTTCAAAAAGGCGATGCGCCAGTACTCGGGAATAGAAGATCACATGATCGGCATGAAAAACTCTGTAAAAGTGGCATTTCATCTGTATTCATTAATTGTCGATACACCAACCCCTCATCTCTCTCATATGTATATATGTAGATATATATATATATATACACACATACAACTGAGGATGTATTCGCTTCCATATACTTTCTGTGTTAAACCACGTTCGTTGATCGGGTTTGTGGTATGAATCTCTGGGAGGAGTGGCTCTCAATTGTAGGTTTCATTGCACTCACTCATGTCCAATTCCATGACCTAATTGATAGGGCATTCACATATGAAGCAAGAGGTCTGCAGTTTGATTCCCTGTCGAGCTTTGCTGCTTTCCATTGCATCTTGTTATCCGAACCTACGGCCATTCATCATCCACTTATTAATGCTAATTAAATTTATAAATGTGTATCAATATCTCATCTTCGACCTCTGTAAAGGTCTATTTAAACCCACCAAAAAATGCAATCATGATTTTCTTGTTGCAGGTGATCGAGTGTAACCTCCGTGCATCTCGATCCTTCCCGTTCGTATCGAAGACGATCAGCTGCGACATGATCAACATTGCCACCAAGGTCATGGTTGGAGAACCCTTTGACCAGAGTCTTCTACCTTCACTGGATAATTCATTCATCCCAAAGGGTTATGTTGGTATTAAGGTGAGATTGTCATTCATATGCAAAAAAGAGGTGGACGGGTGGGTCAACTCCCCTTTTACCTGATACTGCTGTGCCATGATCAACCTTGCCACCTAGATCATGATTGGGGAACACCTTGACCAGTCTTCTTCCCTTGTTGAATAATTTATTTATCCCCGAGCATTATGTTGGTATTAAAATGAGATTGTTGTACATAGGCAAAGAAATTGCCCAGGAATGGTGGGGGAGGAGGTGGGTCATCCTCTATTTCACCAGTTACTGCTGTGACATATGATCAATATTCCCACCAACGTTCTAATTGGGGACCTTCGACCAGAATATACTCCCTCGGACTAGATATTTTCTTCATCCCTAAGGATATTGTTGGTTGATATTAAGGTGAGATCGTTTCACACAGGCAAAAACTGGGGGGAGGGGTACGGAATATCAGTTCGCCATTCACCTGATTTCCTGCAAAATGATAAATATTGACACCCAAGGTCAGTGAACACTTTTACCAGAGTCTACTTCCTCACACTAGATATTTTCTTCATTCCCAAGGACTTTGTTGGTATTATTGAAGTGAGACTGTTACACGTGGTGAAGAATTGAGGCGAGAGGGAGTGAGGGAGGGGGAGCAAGTGCGAGAGGAAGGGAGGGAAGGGAGTAGGGGCAGGAGGGTAAGGGAGCAGGGGTGGGAGGAAGGGAGTAGAAATGGAAGAAAGGGAAAAGGTGGTGGTGTGTGTGCTTAGCAAGTGTGGTGTAGCGGCTGGTGCAGAGGCTGGTCAAAGCTTATTGGTGTCAGTCAGTGTTGGTATGCACTCTCGGAGTGCTGAATATCTAGTTTCTCAAGGATCTACGTGTTCCAAGGTGATGAAATCTGTTTCATTGTGCACACACACACAGTCTGTATTTTACTTTGAAAATGCTTGAAATTTGACTTTCTACATGTTGATTTTTATAAAATGCAAAATGATTTTTGCATAAATAGCAAATAGGGAGAAGTTGTGTGGATTTACAAACAATGAATACAGCAGTTATATTTTTGGTCTGCTGGATACTGGTATATTTTATATTTGATGTGTGATATCTTTGTTATTGGAACAAATATTTTGGGCAGAAAGTGTTACAAAGTTACAAAAAGTCTTTCATATGATTTCCCATGAATTCAAACATTATTTTCCCAGGCACCAATGTTTTCCTGGCCAAGACTACGGGATGCAGATCCTTTACTGAGGTGTGAGATGGCATCGACTGGAGAGGTAATTCAGCCCAGGATTTGTTTCAAAATACTCAATAGATTTTTCTCAGTCTGAAAAAGTGTCCCATCACATGATGTGCACATGATACACCCATCGAATAGCAATTGACTGGACAATAACTTTATTATCTGATCGAAGTTTGATTTTCCGAATAAAAATTAGTCTTCATTGTCTTGTGTATTGTATGTATGTGATTTGAGTGTCTACATCATCAGGGGTTCCCAATTTTCTCATTTTGTGGGTCACATTATTTATGTAGAGAATCTTGTGGCCTCAGAAAATCACCCATTACCTGAGCCCCACCATGTTCGAGGCTCAGGAGAGAAAAACTGAAAAACGACACCTGTAGATTGCCGGAAATAGCACCCTTGGGAGCGTAGTTAGCTTGGGGTCGGGGAATCTTTTCCATCCCTCAATATTTTAAATCATAATTTTTTGCAGGTCAGATTGGATCGTCCTGAGGCTGTGGTCTGCCCATTAAGAACACATACGTAGCAGCACTATTCAACTTTTAAAAAAAAATTGTATCACACTTGGCCCAGGTATAGTGGTTACAGTACCCGCCTCGCATGCTGAAGGTCACGGGTTTGATTCCCATCTCAGACGTGTAACCTGATGCTATCCTCCTGTCCACCCAGCAGTGATTATCACTGGGGAGGAAAGAGCAGCAAGGAAAGGAAGTGGCCCCCCTACATCACTATGCTGTTGGCCTAGTATGTGAAGTCTCTGTAACGGACATCAACCCCGAAGCGAGTGGATCGTTTGGGACCTACCTTTTACCTTTACCATATCACACTTTATGTAATTTGAATGGCCCTTTACCTACAACCTGCCCGTCGTTTTATTATTCATTCTTTTCTTCTAACAGGTAGCTTGTTTCGGTCCTAACGTTCACACAGCTTTCCTGAAGGCCCTGATGTCAACAGGGTTCAAGCTCCCAAAGAAGAACATCTTGATCGGGATCCAACGGAACTTCCAGCCGATTTTCCTACCGACTGCTCTGAAATTCCACCGAATGGGGTACCAGGTAAAAATAATGAATTAGGTAATGCAAATGACCTATGACCTCACTATTTCTGATTAGCATACTTTGTATGTACATCTCTTCACTGATCCAGAAGAACTTTAAATGGATGGTCCAGACAGAAATGAAGAATTCTGTCTATAAACATGACAAAAAAATACACTCAAAATTGAAAAAGTGGCATTGCATACAAATTTTTATTTCTTGAGTTGTTCATTATCTGAGGTTATATTTGAGTTTTAATTATTATCTGGCAGCATTTGTGATGTCATCATTGCATTTAGACTGGCAAAATCATTTCCATTTCTGTATAATGTAAATGCCTCCAGTCATACCAATTTGCAAATATTCAAACTTCCCTGTCGATATTATAAGCTCAGGGTTATCGCTAGCAATGAAAATCAGTGGGGAATTCCCCCCTTGGTAAAATTTCGTTAATCTATCGGGGAGGATTTCAGTGACCAACGGGGAAATTCTAAATATAAAGTCTAATATAAAGTGTCTAAATTATGAATAGCCTAACACGCTGTAGTATAGCCAAATTTGGGCCGATGAATTCTTGTCAAATTTCGGAATATATTTAAATTTAGGCTAATTTGTTATGGCTACAGGAAGCTATTGGCATACAGGCGTAAGCAAAAACGACAATACCACGACTGTTAAAACAAAATTGGTGCGGTAATTTCCTGCCTCGGATTTCTCACAATGTGGGAATGGATGATAACATTGCGGGAATCCCGCAATTGCGCTGCTAATGCTAACCCTGATTTAGCTTTTTGAAAATTGTAATGTTTTGCAAAAGAAAGTTTTCTCTCAATATGTTCCCCTTACAGTTGTCCGCTACAGAGAAGACTGCAAAGTATTTACAAGATCATAACATCCCGGCCACAACAGTAGCCTGGCCACTGGCTGAGATGGAGGAGGATGATAAGGAGTACCCAACAGCCACCAGGTATGCTCCCCCCACCCTCACATTACGAATATTTACAAGATCATAACTACCCCGCTAACACGACAGTAGCCTGTCCCCTGTTTGAGATGGAAGATGATGATAAGGAGTACCCAACAGCTACCAGGTATGCCCCTCACATTACAATTATTTACAAGATCATAATATCCCAGCCACGACAGTAGCCTGGCCACTGGCTGAGATGGAGGAGGATGATAAGGAGTACCCCACATTCACCAGGTATATCCCCTTACCTCCACCATACACCCCCCTCCCCCACTTCGCC
>JAODUJ010757071.1:0-13554 GCA_027564615.1 Psolus chitonoides | reverse complement strand
CCCCCCCCCCCCCCACCCACGAAATCGGCGTTCTGCCCCCAAACGTTGAACCCTCGCGTATACAGTCTCTACAGAAGTTACAACGCTAGCAACTACAATAATGTCGAAATAAATATTTAGAGCGGCTTCGACCTTTAAAACAGTTAATCTGTATTCGGAACTATTCACCGCTAATTCTTCCGGATCGTGTCTAATATCTTGATGGTTTTCTTGAGGATTTTAATTATCCACACCCGTGATGAAATGTCACCGAACGTTATTACAATATAGCCTACTAGCTTAGTCTCACCCACGCACTACTCTATAATAAGGATAAAATATATTTATTGCGAGTTTGGTCTCTCATTCTCTCGTAAATGGATTATTTGACGACGTATCGGTAATGTATAGGGATATTAGCTGGCAATGTAACACCATAACATACGATTAAAGCAGCTGATTCTTTTTCGCAAATGGGGCATTTATGCAGAGAAACTTGCGTTAAGGAGAATTAAAGTATGAACTTTTGAACATGAAATAATAATGTTGATTCAACGTTCTTCTGTGTCTGATAGTACCATGGAAACACGCCATGCGCCTCATGTGTTGGCTTGCGACTGTCCATAGCATGCATAGTATAACCCTTTAGTTTAGACCACGCCTCGGTCGCATGCGACCCTACCTCTTCCCCTGGCCACGCCAAGCTCGAAACTACGAATAGCGAACAAGAATTTCTAGCAGGGGGATGCAGGGGTGCTGGGGCCTGACGTGACCGGAATATTGCGAACAAAAGAGGCTGTCTTAAGAGCGGCTTTACGGTCATTGTTGCGCTGGCAAATCCCCCTGCCTAACTACTGCCGGGGGGTTATAGAGGTAAATGAGAGACATGTATAGTACATGTGGTGGACATTTTCACCGAATATCATCCAAAAATATTGTTCACTTTCCGAGATATTCCAACTTGGAAGTTCATAAAAAAAATCAAGCCGTGTGTTGCCATTTTGATAAAGAAAATGATGTCACCCGACCTCTCGTAATTGAAAAGACTGCTTTTCTTCATAGTTGGTTGTCAAATAGTTTTAAAAAGATATGCATAAATTCAAATCAAATCAAATCTTTGCATGATACACCTAAGTAATTCAACACAAGAACTGTACATTGCTGTGTTTTATAGATAAAAAAAAACAAAGTCCCGGTAATACATTAAATTTCTGCTACCAGGGGTTGTAGTGTGACATCATTTGAATTACCTAAGTTTGTTTGCATCAGTCATCTGAAGCGAAAATGGCAGCGCTCTTCTCCGAGTTTCGAACACGTAGCCTATAACTCAGGAAAGAAACAATATTTTTGGATGACATTTTGGGAAAATGTTTATCATACACTTCTGCTTCATATTTCATTTAAAAAAAACAATGTGTTTAATTCTCCTTTAAGGTATTTGGGAATATCTTGGTTTTGTTCAAAAAAACTTTGTTATGTCCCAAAAAGTATGTATTTGTGCTTTAAAATGAATAAAATATACAGCCTACCATTAGCACACGTCATCAGTATCGTGTAAACTATCAACCATGCATACCTGGGTAATTACGGATAGATGAATGTGTTTCAGTCGTGGCTTTATTGGCGTTCCAAGAAATCTAAACTTCGAGAGGAAATTCGGGAGACGGGAGAAGATTGATATTGTGGGGAAACGTGGGTGTTGATCATTATGGTGTTAACAGATTTCTGGCGTACTCCCGTAGCCTGAAGGTCGTTGGGTGATATAATGGCTTTTGCTTTGAAATATAAGCTTTCACTAATGTCAGTGAGTCAATCAGTTATTCCTACAAGATAGTTGCAGCTTGTTTCAATCCAGTCGTGTTTTGATGTTATTAGTTCATATATATTTTCATATGTTTGGATCGTATTTCTTTACTGCATCTATCCTTCGATCTAATTACATAACTAAATCAATGAAATTGGCTTACCGTCATAATAGAGATGAGATGTTTTTGTTTTAAAATTGATCATCCCGTTGGTCTTCTTTATCTGGTTGATGGTGGCATGTGACGTGTAATTGACCCAGGTAAGTTATCGCATGCAATTAATCTGAAACTTATTTTTCAGTTTTTTGGTCGTAGTATTATTTAATATTCGGTGTCCAAGTGTTACACACATACAGGAAGACCAAAGTTACTATTGCACGCATGATGCTCATGCTTTGCTTCCATTGCTTTCATACTCGTCTCCGTCCTACAAATGGGTTTTACAATAACTATTGCAGCAGTAGGGGTATTCTCCAGGCAACTCCGCGTGTCTAAACTTTTCATGTGTGTAGCTCGACGCGTCTCTGGACTGGGTCCACAAGAACTTACGTATATGCATACGCCAATAAAGTCAAGCAATTTTGTGGAATCAATGTGCACGCAGTCTTGTGCGCAAAGGGTGCATGGTCTTTACGCACCCATATTATTTATCTACGCGAATAACACACATTTATTTAACTCCCACAATTCTATATTCTTCAGATTGGTAGTTCTAAAATGTCCCCTCTCGCAATTCTGATCATTCTTTGCTTTTCGTTCATGATCATCCAAATAAGATGAATCATTGCTTCGAAATTTTCTCCATTTGTCTTTAATTCTTTCTCTGGTTAAGTAGGCAAAATCCGAGAACAGCACACCAACTTCAATCTTATCAGATTTATCTTCGAACTGATTTCTATATCAAGTTGCTAGCACTCACGTAGTCTAGTGTTCTTGTAACGGTATCAAGTTGTTCAGGAAGTTTTCCTACCAAATGCCATTATTGTTTAAATCGCACTGTGTATCGTTACTCCCTAAACAAATCCTTTCTTTATGACGTTAATCTTCTAGGCACTGTTTCCCCATTTCCACGTCGTTTGTGATCTCTCCTGGTCTTTTTCTTCTAGAGCAGTGCTTCTCAGATTCTTTTTTCTCAGATTCACCACCTGGATGATTTTTTTTCCTCATTCCCCCTCCTAAAACAATCCTACAAAAACGTACTGGCCCCACATTTGTCTGCCGCTACCCCCTCCAAGTTGAGCAAATGTCCTGGCAGTCTGACACTATCGGCTTGTGATAGTAATCGCCCTCTCAACAAAATGTGTGCGTCCCCCAATTATCGATTCCTAGCTATGCCCTGTTCGAAAGCGGAGAGGGAGGGGGTGGAGTAGTTACTATTCGCATGGGTGGATCCAACTGACCTTCAATGATTCACAATCGCATGCATGCACGCTCGCGATTGTAGCGGAGGCCCCAGAATTTGTTTGGCATTTGTAACGCTATCAAGTGGCATTTGATGTATTCTGGTGTTGTATTGTACAACCAGCCTTGTTTTTTATTTTTCCACATTTTTTATACGTCAAAAAGGGGAAGGGGTGCGTCCGCAACCGGAGCAACCCTTCATCCGCCGCTGATCCACGTCTTAAGCTGTGTGACGCGGCATAACAGCCCATAAAATGTTGTATGAGGTGCGCTCTGGGGTTTATCCGTTCACTTTTCTAAACAAAATGGCGATTATATAACTCACGAACCTATTTCTAGTTTTGTATCCATGATTGTATATTCAATAATTGTTTTTAGCAGAAAATGGCGGGAAATCTAGCCGGCTTAGCCCACCCCCACTCGTCGGGTCCTGCTATATACACTTTTATTCACTTTCTTTCACATAACGACGAACATTGCGATTCAATGTTCATGTTATTGGTTACGATTCACTACGGTATACTCTACACTACACACAATATAGTGTCTATAGTTATTATCGTTATCTGAAATCATCTGGCCATTGAATAACAGTAGGCTATATGATCCTTGAGCTTGATGGTCTCGAACAAGGGCCTTAATGTCGAGAGATATAGCTTCGTTCAAAATAGCGGCTATCACTATAAAAGCCTGCCACTCGGGTTGCGTCCCCCCCCCATTATTGCGCTATCCCACCTCCTCTCGATACCTCCAATTCCCACTTTCTTCTCAATTACCCCTAATACCTTTCGATTTCCCCACTGGGGTCCACATAGACCCCGGTGGAGAAGCACTTTTCTAGAGTATGTTCATTCTGTCTTGCTGCCAAATTTTACTCAAACACTGTATTGTCACTTCCTCGTCGGGTCTGATCTCCATGGCCTTGTTCTTCCAGGCTCACTTGTATTTCCCGCCAGTTTTCTTGCATAGTTTAGGGGTGTGGTGGTTTACATTTAGTGCTTGCGACTCGATCTAAGGGTTGTGAGATCGGGTCCCCCCTGGGTTGTTACCAGGCCTCGACTTAACCGACGGCATCGGTGACATTTGCCGTCGGTGCCCATACTAATCGCCGCGATGCCTCTACAAATCAAGCCCAAACGACGGCACTCCACTGCCTTGCCCCTATTTCGGATCGTCGTCGGTGCCTTTCTGTCACCAAAGCCCCTAACTTGACCTTGTACAGTAACCTTGGACATAGAAGCTCGCCGGCCTAATAAGTAAATACCACCAATTAATATGCAAATTTCTTACAAAGTTGCTCTTTGAAAATAAGTGAGAGTATCGAAAATGATGAATTAGTAATCCTGGGTATCAATTTTTTCTTTTCGCAAAAGTGCCATGGTGCCCTTGTTAATTTTTGAGAGTTGCCTTGGTGTCCTTTTAAAATCCTACAAAATCGCCATTTTCTTAGAAAATCCAAGGCAATTTCTGATTTGCCCCACAAGAATTGCTTTGCCCCTCCCAACACTTAATTCGAGGAATGGTTGTCACGTTGTGTCCGTGAACAAGGCACTTTACTCCGCCTGTCCCAGGCCATCAGCTGAAACTGGGGACTAGCTACGGCTAGTCGTACCCGGCGATGGACTGACGTCCTATCCTGGGGAGTTTCACACTTGTGTCCGCATCACACCAATGAATCCAGAGTTAAGCACTAGCCAAAATGAGTCCCAATTAATTAACCTAACCTAACCTTCTTGTAAGTGTAATAAGTTCTTTGTGTTGTCCTGTTAAAGTTGATACCGTCCGTAAATCACAACAGTGCTCTAACACATACTGTTTACTTCTTTTTACTTCAACCTTATAGTCCTCCCGACATGCCAAATCACTTGCGCTCTCTTCTAGTCTTCCTGTGAGTGTACTGATGTTTTGGGCAGGTTGTCCTGCCCATGACCTTGCTCTCCATGTCCATGTCGCTGCGCTCTCTTCTAGATTTATTGTAAGGATACCGAGTGATTTTAGGTTGGTATGCTCTCAACTTTTCTCTGACATTGTAGTGTTATTATTCACGACCTCACTGTTCTGAGCAATGATTCCATTCTCAAAGTCACTCGCGCTTTCTCTTGGTCTTTTCCTGAGGGTACTGACACTTTTCAGTTCGCCCATATGTCCTCAAATGTCATTTACCACTGCGTGTGTACTGTTTCTCGTTACCAATTATCAGATCTTATCTTGATGACTTTGCTCTTCCTATCACTGATTCCCATGTCACTTCTCTTGTTCTCATTTTCTGTTTTTTAATAAGGGTGCCGGTTTCCCATGCTGTCCTGCTCTCGATGTTACTCTAACACGTTGCTTCGTTACTCAATTATCAGATCTTATCCTGATGACTTTGTTCTTCCAGGTACTGATTCCCATGTTACTTCTCTTGCACTCGTTTCCAGTCTTCGTGTAAGGGTACTGCATGGTTTTTCGTGTTGTCCTGCTCATAATGTTACTCTAACACGGTGTCTCGTTTCTCAATTATCGGATCTTATCTTGATGATTTTGCTCTTCACCGATTTTCATGACACGTTTTGTGAACTAGTTTCCATTCTTCTCGTAAGGGTACTGGTTTCTCCTGTCGTCCTGCTCTCAAAAGTTACTCTAACACGTTGTCTCGTTACTCAATTATCAGATCTTATCCTGATGACGTTGCTCTTCCTGGTACTGATTCCCATGTTATTCCTCTTGCACTCGTTTCAAATCTTCGCGTATAGTGGTACTAGTCTCTCATGTTGTCCTCTTCTCGATGTTACTCTAACACGTTGTCTCGTTACTCAATTATTATATCTTATCTTGATGACTTTGCTCTTCTTGGCACTGATTTACGTGTCACTTATCTTGCACTCGTTTCCAGGCTTTTCATAGGGTACTGGATTCTCAGGTTGTTCTGCTCTCGATGTTACTCTAACACGATGTCTCGTTACTCAATTATCAGATTTTATATTGATGAATTTGCTCTTCCTAGCACTGGTTTCTTGCACTGGTTTCCAGTCTTCTCCCAAGGGTACTGGTTTCACATGTTGTCCTGCTCTCAATTTCACTCTTCCACGGTGTGTCAGTGGCGGATATAGGCCTGAGCCAACCAGCATCGAGTATTTCAATGACGTCGTTCTATATGTCAGACGTCATCGAAATACTCGATTCTGGTTGGCTCAGGCCTATATCCGCCCCCTTATACTACTTGTATCAGTACTATCTCATTTTATCTCATCTTGATGGCCTACTACTTGTATCAGTACTCTCTCATTTTATCTCATCTTGATGGCCTTGCTCGATGGCATCGCTGGGTGGTTAACTTGCCCAACCAGGACAAAAATGGGGATATTTTGCAGTAAAAAGGGGAAAATAAATGTGTTGCCCACATACACCAATATGACTGGCTACACACCGAGTCCTTGCTCCGTCTAGCACTGTTTTCCATGTCGCGTCTGTTGCACTCTTCCATTCTTCTTGTAAGGGTGTTGAGCTCTTCACCGGCCTTGTCCTGTTAAAAGGGCAATATCGTTCTTCAATCTCAAGTTTGTGATATCTTTTACTTTCCCGCATTTGAAGCCGACTGTTCCCCCAGACTCGTCAAGTACATCCGTCATAATGTTCAACTCACGGGGCCGGCTGAGAGGTCAACAATGTATTCGGCAGTTCAGTGTCATGTTGTTTTTTTATGTGACAAACGTGGGAGCGTAGTGAAATAGTGGTACAGGCACTCATTGAACTGACGTTTCATTTCATTTATTGAAACCAGTAAACATATCACAATATGTTTTCGAAAGAAGCACAAAACACAATTAAAATATAAGGACAATGTGTGATAAAATATTATTTGAATGATGAATGATTTTTTGGAAAAAATAAACAGTGAGATGTTTTTCTTGGGATGCTAATACTTGAGAGATTTTTATAAACCCATTTCATGCCCTCTTTAAGAATGATTACTAAAAGGTTCAAAGTGATTATTACTAAAAGGTTTTGGTGATTACTAAAAGGAACAAACATGAAACTATATTAGAGGTTCTAAATGATCAGACTGAATAAATATTGCAGCTCCGTAAATAATCGAATTTCTGAACAGTTGAATTCTGTATTTTGGCAAGATATGGGGATTTCTATAGGGTTTCTGTGGGACCAACGTTCCGCAAACTAATGGTCGCGACCTAAAAGTGAGTCGCCAAAAAATAAATCAGTTGGGTCGCAAAACTTTGTCAGGCTAAAATTTATCGGTACCTATTTATAATAATATTTGCATTTATAAAGCGCCTTTCCTATATACTAAATATTCGCTCTGTTTATTTAATTCCGGCAGCAACCAAAATTGCTTCGAATTTGTCTTGCCCATGTGCGTGGATCATGGGGAGGGGGGACGGGGGGGGCGCCCCCTCACTTTTTGAGAATACTCCCATTTACTTTAAATTTTCACGCAGTAAACTTTCTAAAAATAGGCCATGTCCCCTCCCCCCACTTTTGTAAATGGATCCACGCCAATGGTCTTGCCGTGCCATCTGTTGTCATTTATGCCAAATGTGCTGTCCATAATCCAATGATCGGATATTGTAACCTCAATTGTTTGCGCACTTCGCACATAATAGTCTTTCTTTTACCTGTCTTGTCGTATGGTCTCCTTTGTAAAAACCGGAAGATCATACATGATAGTAAAAAAATGTCCGTGCTTAGTAATGTTTATTCATTCTTGTCTTGTCATCTGAATGTACGTTTTATAAACCGAATATCGGACAATATATCGTGACACTTTTTTCGCGCGGTGCCAGCGCATTTGCTCTATGTTTATTTCTCGATGACTTTTCATGTCCCTTTACTTGTTGCGAATGTGCCGTTTATAACCAAGCAGTAATATTTGTTTCTCCATTTTTCGTTAAGTGATGTCACTTGCGCTGAAGATGGAATTATAATCTTCTTCAAGATTATGCGCGCTTCTCGCGCAGTCATTGATTTACGTTTATTGTGACATAACCACTGCTTGACTGTATGGACCGGCTATCGGCCAGTGGGTCGCGGGCGATTGTTGACATTTGTATTGGGTCACCGGTCTAAAAGTTTACTGGACGATTTGCAGATTGCATGTTCGATTCATGGTCCTGCGATCCCAACTGCCGCGCTCTTTAGTCTTTAGATGGATATCTGGGAGGGTATACGAGTGGGCTGGAATGACGGCTGTGAACTTGTACCTACCTAGTGTAGGAGTGTATCTGTATGTGTGTGGGGGCAGATGGATCTGACGAGTTATAGGCCTGAAACTTACCAGGGTAATGGGTATGAAGCACATTCAGACGTATGCGAAAATGCTCTACTTAAAATCCCCCATTAATGTATTGCAGAACAATTTTTACCTCGAACGTGTTGGTCAATTTCCACCGACGTTTTTTTTGCTTACATTATACTGTACTCTAACACCACGTCTAGTTGGAAATGACAATGTCGAACGATAATTCCGTGTTTAATGTCTTAATCTGAAATTATGTTTTTCTTCTTCAAGTTTTGCCAATTCGAACTTATGTTGTTTTTGAGCGTCTTCCCTTTGTTTTTCAACTTCCTCACATTACTCACGTTCAAAATCCCTTTGTTTTTGCCTTTCGTCACCAGAGATTTGCTTTTGTTCATTTACAAAATGTATTCGTCCACCCTTAAGACCCATTCTAGCTCCAAACTCTGATAACTCTTCAACATCCATCGTTCAGTTAGGCCAGTTCAGGCAACTATAAATTTGTATCAAGTTCAGAAACTTCTCAGTCAGATTTTTCTCTGTGGGGTGTTTACCCTTCCTCGTTTCTCCCGGATAGGCCCCCACTTAATTGTCTCAACCAAAACGAATTTCAATAAATCGTAACTCCCTCCTTCAATTGTAGCCCTGGATCATTTTCTTCGACTTTGAAAGGAAAAGTTCAGTGTTATACAATACCAACCCATCAGCCACTGCCGCAATCTCTGGCAATGTCCATAAAACTCACTACAAACATTCCTCCGCTCTCTTCTCTTTTAAAGAACATTCCTTGCAGAGCAAAGTTACCCTAATTATGTTATGAAATGTTGGGCTAGTACTAGTAGTTAATATTCGACAACCGTCATGACATGTTTGATTATTTATACTTAATCCAATCTATTATATGATTCTTTGATGTCGTTTGGCGGCAATTTCACACTTTGCCTATAGTCGAGTGTTAAGCTCTCTCCTCTTCCGAAGAACATGATTCCCTGTAGAGCAAAGTTGCTCCAATTATGCTGTGAAATGTTAGGCTAATAGTTAATAATCGACAACCGTCAAGACCTGTTTAATTATCAATAATTCTATTATATGATTCCTTGATGTCGTTTAAGGCAATTTCACACTTTGTCTAGTCAAGTGTTAGGCTCTCTCATCTTCCAAAGAACATTCCTTGCAGAGCAAAGTTACCCCAATTATGCTGTGAAATGTTAGGATAATAATAATCGGCAACCGTCCGAACCTGTTTAATGTCTATATATTTCTTTGATGTCGTTTTGGCGGCAAGTTTACACATTGCCTAGTCAAGTGTTAACAAATCCCTTGATTGACCGAAACTTCAGAGGAGAGGAGACGTCAAAGACCCTTCAGCGATGGTTGTAGCAAAGTATTCGAAACGTCAATAATTTACAGCTAACTACATTAACTGATAAAGTTACAGTTACTGAAATTGAACTATATAGTTTCATCTCGAGAATAACACATTTCGCCCTTTGAATTAAACAACATTATTGCGCAGTTACCGACTTCGCTTGATTCGTCGATATGAGCTGGGGTTATATTTTTGTTATCACATCATCTTGTATTGTAGAGAAGATATCATGAGATATAGGATTGTCATTTATATAGCACCATTTGCCATACCCTCAGAGCGCTTTACAATTTTATCCGCTAGTCATTGGCAACTTGTCGAATGCGGATAAGTGCGCACCGTGTGCACTGGCGTCGCGCATCGCAGTCCCCTAGTCTAGCAGGCTGCCACATTAGATGCCTTCGTTGTCGTTTAAGTTGCCTCGCAGGTTTTTTATTTTTCGAGGATGCCGGACATAGGACAAACCTATACGAGGCCCGGCAAGGGAAATTAAGGAGAGAGGTAGCTTGCAGATAATGAGATTTCTTTGGAGGTTTCTTTATGCCTCCACCTGAGAAGTAAAGAGACCGGCATCTCATCTCGTGATGGTCATCGTCATCAATGATAGGAGAGTGGTGGTCCCGGGCGAAGTGTAAGCATTTCTACCACTGCAAGTCTCTGGCTAATTGATCCGGCCTGGGAATCGAACCCGGACCTCCCGGCTTACGAGGCGGATGCTCTAGTCGATATGCCACGCAGTCGGCATATTGGACCCATGTTCACCTGGAGAAGCATTAAATAAAACTCGAATCAGAGAACCATAACTTGTATTGTAATCAGTTATTATATCTTTCTCTTTTGACAGGGTTGATATCTACAAATAATCACGATGCCTGGCCTTATTAATCGCCACACCAGGGCGCCCCTGGTCCTCCAGTCGTGCTGTGTCTCAGCGTGTGTGAACGGTCTGTCCCTCGGGATCGCCGCTTCTTTGACCTACTTCAACCAAGAGGACCACGTGGTCGAAGGTGTCTTTTGCATGTCTCTCGATCAATACAGCAGTATCGCCGGGTTCGAGGCCCGGCTGATGCAAGGCAGGACTATCACCGCCCAACTAAAAGACAAAAGAGAGGTGGAACATTTCAACGAGATCCTCACCGGTCACACGGGCATAAGTAGTTCCAACCATAGCCTTCTCCCTCCCGGTAAATTTGCTCTGAGTGAATACCACAACAAACAGGTCTTCTGTGCGAATATAGGAACGATACGACCGCACGGGAACGTCACTATTTTATTAAGTGTCTCATCTCTGTTAACTCTCTGCCGAAATGGCGTCACAAAAATCATATTCCCCTGCGTCTTCACCCCGCGATACCAACCGGACGAGACCAGCACTCACTCGTCCGGAAACTCTCCTACGAGGCCGACCAGAGCTACACCCGATAATTCGACGAGGTCTCTACTCGATCTCTGTGAAGATGTAGCGATTAATCAACAAAGTTACGAATTCGAATTTCAGTTAGAGGTTCGAGCGCCGACGCTTCTATCCGGAGTCTCCAGTTTATCCCACGCTATCCGAGTCGATGCCGATCCATTCGCCGACGACGCATCGGACGTGTTCGTGACGTTAGCTGAACCTCACCCGATGGAGCGAGATCTAGAGATATTGATCCACTACCCTAAACCCCACACCCCAGTAGTAATTCTGGAACATGGTGACATCAGCCCGGACGAGTACGAACACTTTGTAAAAACGGAGAGAGAATTTCTTACGCGTTCAGACCAGCAACGGGATATGGACACCGCTACTGACAAGTCGAAAGAATACCTCGCGCAGCGCATATACAAGGACATAATGCACAACGCGACATTGATGCTAAATTACTGTCCCGATTTCGAGCGGCTGACGGATCAGATGCTCCAGTCGCATCGATTCGATGTTCCCGGGGAACTGATTATGCTCGTCGATCGAAGCGGTAACATGAGCGGAGAGTACATCGCAAACACACGAGAGACCTTAATGATGATGGTGAAGAGCCTTCCAATTAACTGTCGATTCAACATCGTCGGTTTCGGATCAGGTTTCAAACCTCTGTTTGCCGCAAGTCGTACTTACAGCCAGGAGGCCGTCAGCGAGGCTAGTGCGTATATCATGAGGATGAGGGCAGACCTAGGTAATATAACGAACTTGTTCAGTCCCCTCTGGTGGGTATATCGACAGGCGATGGTCCGTGGTCACCCTAGGCAGTTGTTCATCGTCACCAACGGGAGCGTCACGGGTACCGCGGAGATTCTGGATCTAGTCAAGAGTAACGCTACAGGAACGAGGTAAGTGACTCACAACTCATATAAAGGATGGTGAATTACGTCATTATCACGTGATAAGTATAATTGTTGCCTGTGTGTTCCGAATGCAGCCCCTATCTACTTCGATGGTCCTCGACCTAGTGTTCGAACCGAGCTCACAAAACTTGGATTCAATAGACTCGTACATGTCAGAACCTAAGTTCCACGGAACACGAAATAACTAGACGGCAGTACGTTACATTAATAGCCTATGTACAACATAATAGGTATCGACAAGGACGTCGCTAGGGCTTTTTGGTGTTATGTAGGTGTCCCGTGTGTGGTGGGGGGGGGGCTGAATTTCCAACTGAGTTGGTCTTGAAGCCAGAAACTTCGTTCACCTGATTCTGACCCAAAAACTGTGACTGTTTTCGGGCCATAATATTCTGACTGCCGTACTCCAATTTTTCTGCTATTTGCAAATTCCTGCTCATACGAAAGTAAAAAAACAAATGTAAAAGGGCGACGTTTCACCAACGGATTTTCGGACATGGGCTACAGTTTCTGGTCAGGAGATAACAAATTCCGACTGCCGTACTCCAATTTTTCTGCTGTTTGCAAATTTCTGCTCATACGAAAGTAAAAAAACGAATGTAAAAGAGCGACGTTTCACCAACGGATTTTCGGACATGAGCTACACTTTTGGGTCAGGAAATAAAAAATTCCGACTGCCGTACTCCAATAATACCGTCAGTTTGACACCCCCCGTAATATCACGTGTCATGTAACTGTCCCGACGACAATCTTACAAACTGTTACCTTGCGTGCGTCCTTCTGTCCACATAGGCCTGTCGGGAGAAAACACCTGATATAGTATGCTACGTTATGTCGTATTATCACATGTTGACTTCGATATTTCAGTATGTAAGTATATTAGAATCAACACATACCTCATAAATTATAAGATAGCTTAACACATCCCAGCTAATATTACACATTAGGCAGCGGCGGTGCAAAGTGTCAATTAGTACTTGTATTTTCGCGTCCCATATAGGAAACACGGCTCGCTTTGGAGGACTGATCTCTCTCTCTCTCTCGGTGTATGTAGCAAGGAGAAATATAAATTAATTGACCTAGATAACTGATTTCAATGAGATGTGTCCTAATCGAATGACTTCTCGTATTACTTTTACCCCATTTATGGAAATCGTTCATTTCGTTGAAAAATCCTCCGTACGAATCCTCTTTAGTTTGAACGGCCCGACGGGTACTATGATTGGTTTAACGATACGACAGTTGTACACGTTTTGTAAGTGAAGCATTGTAAGAAAGCATGTCAGAAAAGATTGTTTTCTGCTCAAAGTAGTGGCAGTGATATTATGAGGTTCCAAAAAGTATAAATAGCTACGACCTTGCAATATTATACATAGATACATAGATGTCTTCTGGTAGTAGGCATTACATGCCTTTTGCACCAGCTCTTCTTCTATCGATTATCT